>JAEUWJ010000807.1:0-53313 GCA_018524395.1 Podaxis carcinomalis | reverse complement strand
TTCTCACGATAGAGAGGGTGAAGAATGAAAAGGGGGAGGATGTTATACCTTTGGTAGGAATGAACAGTGGGTTGACAAGGTCGGTTGTTGACTTGCTATTCCATGACCATGCTGACTTGACTGTGCTGGGAAGCCATCCTGAGCCTTATGGTTGCAAGATTCGTCTCAGGGACGATAAGGCGAAGGTACTTCTAGAGGAGGCTCAAGCAGAACTCAGCAACGATCGTTAGTCCTGAATTGAGGAACCGACGATCAACTGAATGAGCCCATCTTTCATTCACCAAAGCGGTTGCGTGTCTATGTAATACTTTTGTCGCACTACAGTCATTATATGAAACAATGGAACCAACCTTAAATATGAGAGCCCAAGAGATAGGCGTTTAAAACGGAGGACGGACGAGCGAGATCGAAGTCACTGTCGGACACACTAGTCGAGGGATGTGCCACTTTGGTGACTGTGACAGTCCGAACATGGGGATGATGCTAGGCCGTTCAGTTCCTCGGCGAATCTGGACGTACGTACGCACTGCCCAGCAAGCCTCGTAACACGCTCCAGGTGGAAGACAAGTCCTTCGATATACATTATGAGCTTTGACCGGTTCACTCATGAATGCATAGTTATTCATGTGCACACCACAGGCGAACCCGAACAAAAAAGCCTCGCTGAGGGTGCCAAGGGTTTTGAATGCGCAAGAACTGTGTTGGATCTGCAGTTCAGCTACCATGGTACCATCCAAGGGCCTCTTTCATCTTGGCCGCCTCTAGTGCCAAAGAGTACGTCTAGCCCTATGGGCGGGAAGTCAGATACGCTCCTTATACCCAAGAAAAGCTTGATACCCTCTCTACTCCCGTCAGAGCGACTATCCCCACTGGTGAGGAGCTCTAACCCAGCAATCATCGCCGGGCTAAGGAAAGCAGCGAGGAGCTGGAGAAATGTATATCTATAAATATATACCCCTTCTTGCTAGTGACTCGTGGTTACTTCGTACCTATTAGTGGAGCGTTACTACTTATTGTGCATAGACATGTTTAGCTTCACCTGAACTGGACAAAGGGAGCACGTTTCGATATCCTGCGTCACCATTATTTTAGGTAAGTTCCGTTCATTGGGAGCTGCCAAGCTATGGAGCAACTCCAGGCTTCACCCATACCTCCCTTTGCGTCGGAGATATTAGCCCAATGCATCGGTTTCATATTGGCTACCCAACCCCAGAGCCCCTAAATAGCACACAACTCCGCAGCCTAAGTCAACACTCCACGACCTGTGATCAGACAACCAATCCACAAAATGCACTTGACTAGGGAAAAGCCCGCGGGGGTAGATGCTGATACGATGCGCGCTGCCTTCAGGAACTCTAAAAAGACCCGGTCTCTCAACGCGAAGCCATCACAAGCTCGAAAGGGACCATGGAACCCTTTATAGTTTTGCTCTTAATCACTCTCTGCTGGTCGATCGCATTGCGAAAGAAAAGGCCACCCAAGGTGCCTTTACCACCCAGCCCGCCAGGGGATCCTATCCTTGGCCACCTACGATACATCCCACCCGAGAATCCAGAGCTCCAGTATACAGAATGGGCTAAGACATACGGTTCGTTCTGTATTCTAGTTGTTCAATAATAATCTGATATACGACACCCTGTCGTTCAATTTGCCCTCTAGGGGATGTAATTTATCTCCAGGTCCTCAACCGACCTATTGTTGTTCTCAATTCTGCCGAGGCTGCCATTGATCTCCTCGAGAAAAGGAGTGCGAACTACAGTGACAGACCTGGATTTCCTGTTTTTGAAATGTGAGTTGCGGATCAAAACTATGTTGACGCGTGATGCTTAAGGACATGTAGGATGGGATGGAAGCCGACACTGACCCTCCTGCCCTATGGAAAACAGTTTCAGAAGCACAGACGCCTCTTCCAAGAATATTTCAGTCGACAGAAGGTTGATGGGTACCGGGACCTCCAGGTCGCACAAGCAAGACGACTGGCAGTCAGTCTGGTTGAAGGTAAAAGAGACAGAGAGGATATTTTGCAAAGGTTTGCTGGGCTCCATAGCTGCTTCAATTCCGGCGTTTGATACTCACCTCACCGTGTCCTAGCTTCGGCACATCTATTATTGTTCGCATCGCATTCGGTCAGAACCTACACCTGGGGAAGGATCCCACCTACGATCGGATTGTACGAGATCATGGTTACGCAATGACACATTGCGGCCCTCCTGGAGGTACATTAGTTGACCTCTTTCCCATCCGTGAGTCGGTTTGCTTCCGAGGAACTATCATTGCTTACGCTGCCTATATGAAATAAAGTCCAATATCTCCCTTCTTGGTTTCCAGGAACGTTCTTCGCATATCGTGCTCGAGATTTCAGAGCTGGGACTCGAAAGCTTCATGAATATCCATTTGCACAAGTCCAGAGTCAGATGGTGAGAAAAACGATCTAGTGTTTGCTACTACTCTAACATGTGGTTTCTTGGCAGCTCGAGGGAACGGCTAAGCCATCGTTCTTGTCATATCACTTCGAACGAATCAAACAAGGGAACAACAACGGATCCGAGCAAGATTATGACGATATAAAAGGCGCTGCTGGTGCAATCTACGGAGCTGGTTCTGAAACCGTGAGTGTTGCTTGTTGCTAGAAAGCCTAACGCAAGCCCCGCCCTTTTTGACGATCCCTTCCCAAAGATATGGGCTACGCTATCTGTCTTCATGCTAGCAATGGTCCTCAATCCGCAATGTCAACAGAAAGCTCAAAAGGAACTTGATGGTTTACTGCTTCGCTCTCGCTTACCGGAGCTCGAGGACCGAAAGTCCCTACCTTATGTCGAATGCGTTGTACAAGAAACTTATCGGTCAGTCTTACCACTCATGTGCAGCAGGCTGCCTAACAAGGATTGGTAGTTGGTTGAGTGTGGTACCAGTCGGTAGGTCGCCCCTTCGCTCCCATGGAAGTCTATTGATGATTATACGGGTAGGGGTACCTCACCGCGCATTACACGACGATGTGTATAAAGGCATGTTCATTCCCAAAGGCGCAATCATATTTGCCAATGCATGGTATGGCCACGTTGTAGTACCAGTACATTGAGTGCTAATTGGGGAACTTGCCAACAGGGGTATCCAGCGTGATGAAGCGGTCTACTGCGATGCTGCTGTTTTCAATCCTTCCCGGTACCTACCCAAGTCCGAAGGTGGCAACGGCGAACCTTTCCCGATTTCTCATTTCGGGTTTGGTAGACGGTGAGCTTCCCTGCCTTTTCCGCCTGGATCCATTGCATCGACGTTAAGTACTACGTGTCAGCGTGTGTCCGGGTCGCTACCTCGCGGATGGGAACTTTTGGATCGCAGCTGCAACGATCCTCTCCCTCCTCACGATAGAGAGGGTGAAGAATGAAAAGGGGGAGGATGTTATACCTCCGGTGGGCATAAACACCGGATTGACGAGGTCGGTTGTTGACTTTTTATTCCGTGACCATGCTGACTTAACTGTGCTGGAAAGCCATCCCAAACCCTATGACTGCATCGTCCGCATCAGGGACAATCAGGCAAAGGTACTTCTAGAAGAGGCACAGGCCGAACTCAGCAACGATGATTAATACCGAATCGGGAAATCGACAACCAGAGTGGGCATGTCCATCCCCCATTCACCAGAGCTGACACCAGTAATTGCTGGTATTTACGTGCCGATGTAACATTGAAAACTTGTATTCGATTAATTACATTGACTCGATATGTTGTGATTACCATTATGATACAACTTGTCATAACGAAAAGGACACGGAAAGATAAGGAAGACAACAAAGAGATAAATTAGAACGTCCAGTCACCTTGGAACATTCCTCCAATGATCACTCCGGTCCATAACGACGGTAGTTGACGCACTTTCTTGTCCTGAAATTTCTCCCGTGTCTTTGTGATCCACGGCTCATACTGTGCTCGTCCTGGGTAAACTTTCTTTCGACTTTGTGGCCGCCACTGGTAAAATGCCCGGAGGGATAGGGAGGGATAGATTGCCATGATGGATGAAACTGTTGGTTGTCGCTGTTGCTGTTGGTGTCGATGTTGGTGTGTGGGTTAATGCAGGGGATCTGGAGGGACGAGAACTTCAAGTCCCTTTGGAACACCGTACAGAGTGGCGCATGTGCGCTCCTGGAGACATAGCGGTTCGCCCTCTTGGCTGACTTTGTCCGGTCTGTTATCTAATCCTCCCTCTCCTCGCCCGCCCATGTGAGTAACTTGGCAGCATCTCTCATTCCTAACCTCTTGTTCCTGGCAGCCTGACAGATGCTAACAGAAGCGAAGTGAGCCTAAGCGTGGGGCCGTTCTGGCTCTTGCTGCATACCAAAGCCATTAAACTTGGCCCCGTCTATTTCGAGGTAGCCATCATGCTGAGTGCGGTGGAGAGAGCGGGGTGCGCCGAAAGCATACGGATCAAGCCATTGATAGGATGAACTAAAGAAGTAATCATAAAAAGGCTGTCTAATCTGAGGTCAAGTCTCAAACTTACCAGGGGTCGCTGAGCACATCCAATCTCATCGGTAAGAACAGGTGGGGGTTACCTTTTCTTTTTATTCATTTTTTTTTTTTTTTGGGCGTTAGCCATAATGGTAGTCATAGCAGGAATGAATCACGGAACAGTCTGCGGTGTCAACCTGACAGGGGGATGATTAACAGGCCGAGCTGCCCGAGCTGCACAACGTTTTTCTCAAATACGGGTGTGAGTGGATGACAGAGCCGGGGAAAGGGTGAGTGTCTTCCGTACAATGTATCGTACGCAGGTGCCTGACCTCGAAGAACGGACCGGAGGTAACGTTGAACGAAGGGCAAGTACAGCCGATGATCACGTGACACATGGTGGACGGGCGGTGTCCAATTGAATATTCGAATTCTACATCTGCCTCGACATTCGCAACACGGCGCTCTGATAGCCACACAGTTACTACCCGTTCTCTCAACTCTTCCTCCTTCTCGTCGGCACAAGGCAGGCACTTGCTCCCTAACCCTAAAACATGCCCTCGTCACGCCTTCTACGCTCATGCCTCTCAGCATGCCTTTTCCTCATTCTCTTCTCGACTTCAGTATCAGGTCCGTCGTTGCTTTACTAGGACTCTTGCTAGTTCTCACCATGGGTTACTCTCTAGCCTATTTCATCATTGACGAACCGCACCGCGACACCCAGTGGGTGAACAACCAAGCTAATCTAATCCAATGGCAGAAGGGGCTGCTGGATGGCATTGAAGGTTTCGACATTGAAATGGCCCGTCTGACAGTGGATGGTCTTACACTAGTCGCAAAAAATGTTCCCGCACAACAAGACTATCTTAATATCTTCCTGCAAGACCTCCAGCCAGGCGACGACTACTTCCTTATCTTCTTGAATTCGACACATGGCGTCATGCACGCAACCTCACCTAGATTTACCGTCCTCGCCGCTGGAAGCAACCCGACAAATAAAGGTCTGTCCCCGAATAGCGCAGCGCCGACTGTCACTGTCAGTGGGACGCCAGATCCTACAAAGGCATTCGCGACGACGTTCCCTGCGCTAGCGCACAATGGTGCTATTGGAGGGTGGAGAGGAGCTGTTCCGGGGGCTGTTGAATTGGCGGTGATGGTTTTGGCGACATTGGGGTGTATAGCTGCTGGTGGCGTATGGACAATGTCATGATGGTGGGCGGGGTGGCTTGGGCAGTAACTGCTTCATTCTCCGCACATCCCGAAATGCCTTATCACACCCCATCTTCCCTCTCCCTCTCCCAGACACTTTCAGGCTTTGTGGACCTTTCGTCCACTCATGCGATTCCATTTCCCCTAGTACATTGCGCCATTGACCTACGGACGACTTTCACCACTACTATTGATCCCATCAGCAGTGCCATGTCAATCAACTACTTTATATTTGTCATCCCTACGCACAATCCCTTCCTTCTTCACCTACCTTAGGACGATGTTGAATCAGTTCAATACCCTACGTTGTTTCGTATCTTTGTATTCGCATACCATGGACTGGCTGACTACCTATAACCTCCAGCTTTTCAATAATGGTTATTTAATGTCGCTATCGATCTATATATAACTCGAGTTTCGAGTCGATTTTTTTGTCTAAGTCTGTCAGTAGTGCGGGTTGGCGTGAAAATTTTGTTGATTGGGGGATCTAGCCCTGATGATGGTTTTGATGAATGTTACGATGCCTCGGGGCGGGCCTGAACCCGGCCGTTAGCTGCCGTTGGACGAACAGCCACTTGTGTGTGAAGTTAGGTTTCTGCAAATACCTACTGTACTCTTGTTTGAAGTTTGTTACATGCGATCGACTCGAGGCAATCGAAATTTGCGCTGTAGCTGACTCTGGCGAATCCTCCTAGCCTCATTTCTCATTTCGCACCATTCTCCTCACTACCCTCTCGTACAGGTTCCAGAACAAGTCCAAGGCGGCATCGACGAAGCCCCGGTATCGAACCTTCTATCGTTACGATCACCCTGGTTCTGGTATCCCCTATAGCCCACATCAATCGCAATTAAACCATCGCCGTCTGCGGCATGCGATCCTCTTTCCAAGTCTCCCTTTGCAGCTGTGAACAGAAACGTCCTTCGAAACCTTGTGATTGTTGCTCTTTGTGATATTGGGGGTTCCAGAGTGATTCTGCCTACTCTTCGCAACGGCCACCCGGATGTCTCAGTCACACCCAAAACATTAGGATTTCAAAAGTATCCCAACAGGGCCGCTTCAAGAAACAGTGCTAGCGAACTTCCAAACGGGCTAGGTTATAAGCTGTTCCTCTGAACGTGGAGCTCGAATCCCATATGGAAGACTGTGATGCCATTCGCGCCGGGTGGATTCCACACAAGGACTTTGTGTATCCAGGGTTCAGAATGTAGAGTACCCTATATATTGCATTCGGCAGGATGTTATGAGTAGACTATGCTCAGTGTCAACACTCACTGTTTCGTAAACGGAACTGGACGTGCTCGTATCGACGTACTTGTAAGTGTCTGTTCTATGAGCATATGTGATACGCCCAAGACTCGTGTTTCGAACGCCATAGAGGATGTATGCCACAGCCGGGATGGGGAGCGTCTTGAACTCATAAAACCAACTGTAATCAGTACGAAGAGCTGGTAGTTGTCCTGATTAGCGATTAAAATATTCCTGCTCGCTGTTTCCCGACGTCAGTCAAAGGTTCCGTCAATCAATACGTTACGGATGAATTGGTTAATCCGCACTGCAATGCTTGCTATGGCCTCTGCTAGTTAAGGAAGAATGTCACCTCATGTTTGCGTGGGTATACAGTCTTATGAAGAGAGTACTCGATATTCGACACCGACGTCAGAAAACTAGAGACTGAAAAATTGGTCTGCTGATGGAACTGATAGAGGATGCGCGGAAAGCAAATACACGTACTACGGATAGTCGAAGCGACATGAGCAGTATTGTTAAGAGCCCTAATTATCGAAGATTGGACCAGATCCAAGCCCCCCTTTTTTTTCCAGTGAGAGTACTCCCGAGAAGCTGAACACGCCTAATTTCATCCCGATCTGTAGATTCTGCCGCCCCATAGCACATAGCTTGATAGGCTTGTTCAGTGCCCTGGGAATAAATCCACGTGACTGCGCCCTTCTTCAACCCCACGCGAAATTTTTGGTTTTCCTTGATTCTTCCAGTTTCAAAAACGCCAATGACGATAACCGCTGGTGCAACGAGATGAGCTACGTGTCCCAGGCACTTTATGTCTGGTCGACTGGCGGAGCACTGATCTCGCCCGTTCGGCACCACCATACCTTGTTACCTTTAATAGGGACGGGCTTTACCTATCCGATGGCGTCCTCCTGTTTTTTTTTTCTTCCTCGCTTTCAAAATGTTGCTTCCAGTGCTTATTGAGTGTATTTATCAAGTCCTAAACACAATGTGATCTCTTCCTCGTCTGGTTCAATCACTTTCTTCACATTGTGCAAGGTCCGGTTCCTCGTCATGGTTGATCAGAGCTGATGCAGATGTCTGAGGGACCGTTGCTTAGGGAGCTATCGAAAAATATGGGTGATTCACTCATTGATACACCACGGGAGATCCGTGAGGGAAATCATGATTGTAATCGGAGACCCAGTCAAGACGTACCGAGCCCTGTTAGATATGAGCACTACCTTCTCATCGAACATTCTCGTAGACAGGATGCTCAACCGTTACGGAGCCTTGCACAAGGGAATCCACAACAATTTAACACAGGATTCTGGGGACAGTTCAGCATCTGGCGAGGACCTCACATCGACTCCTCCCTTCAATACCTAGAGCTAACACTCGACTGCCAACCTTGGAAGTCCGTATTCCATACAAACTAAACGAGTGCATGCACTGGATATCCGAGATGAAGCGTCATTGTAAAAATGAACGACTAAGCACAAGAAACTGATAAATCTTTGCCAGTTGGTCAAGTGTGATAGGTGCACAAGGCGGTAAAGTATAGGACGGCGCCGCCGCTTTGTACATTGCCAAGCTCGCCGGATGACTCCTAGTTCCCGTAATGCCCAAGTCGGTATGAGAACGGAGGTATTATCCCGAGTTGGGCCAGAGGTCTAGAACTAAGAATCAAAGGGTCATTTATGCGAGATCCTACGCTTGTCATATACTTCCATCCTTCAGATAACGAGAGGGAAGTCATTCATGAGTCACCTGGTGTAGTGGGCATGCTGGAGTCGCGATTGCTCCTGTTCTTCAGATCAACGGCAGTCTCGATCAATCTGAGTATAACCACCAGTTGAGAGCGGATTCGTTATATCTGGGAACCGAACTCAGGGGTAACGGCGGCGAACTATATGACAGAGGTAGACGTATGTTGCCAAGCCCTACGAATTCATAGAAGTCCTCTGGTAGGTCGGAGCGCGCTAGGGATAGATGGGGGTAATCGGATCTACTAGTGGTCTTGGAAGAAAGGTGGAGCAACCTTATCTTCCCAGTCAGCAAAATGGTGCGAAGAATGAAGCAGGAGACAGAGAAGAGTTCACTGTGGTAATGATCTCCTGGAGGAACATTGTAGCGCACGTATTTTTATCACTTGCCATTTCAATTGGTGCTGGCGCTCTAACCATGTATACATAGTTCTGAAGTGGCGTTATAGGGAAAACGAAGTGGATGAAGACAGGACAAATCAGTTGAGTTGTCAGTAAGACTACGTCTATGCTCGCAGTATATTTGGACTGGACTCAGTCCTTCGGACTTTCCGGCGCTGAATCTTATTCCGTAGAGTGGCTGAGGCTTCTGAAAGTTCTGTATTTGTCCTTCTTGCACCGGCTGGGCGGGGATTCCGAGCCGAGGAAACAAACTTTGTCATAAGTGACCGGAAGCATGTTCAAGTCGTTCCTGCGGTGCGTGTGCGCTTCCCAAGAGGCCGCAGGTCTAGAGCCAAGTGCATCTCGTTTGTCACAGAAGAGAAAATCATAGGGTGCAATGTAGCAATATTGGTAGTTTCGGAGATTGCGTATTCCGTAAACCCGGGCTTCTATAGGGAAGAGCATGTGCTAGCCGGTGCTCGAGAGAGCAGAAATAAAGATATGTTCTGTTTCCAATTCACTCAGCGGAAACGCGTCATCATCCAGGGTCGGACCGCTGTATGTGCTTCCCACGGTGTCTGTAACCGTCAACATCGTTGTTAACGTTCTTCGAGTCTTCACTACAATTGCCCTCGACTCGCGCCATGAGCTGCAGTCACCACTCGCCCAGCTCATATCCTGAGCTTAACTATGATGCAGGAGCAAAATGGATCAAAAGTCTCACAAGACAGCGCCTGGACAATTTTTCGGGAGGCCATTTCTCGGACGTCAACCTTTCTTCGGTCCTCTTCACGCACCGTCTCGATGCTCCAGAGTTTGTCAAGCTGAAAGTGTGAGCTACATGCTGTTATCGAGGCTACCTTATTGATTGAGTCCCTGAAAGATGGAGCGCTCCGGGACTCTCAAAGCCTTCGTTCGAAGAGGCTATGAAGCAAAAGTTCAGGACAGCGAAAAAGGTGGGTTGTGGCCGTCTCTAATTATGCTTGAGATGCTGAGTGATGGGAAGGGTGAATCATTTGGGCCCTCTTGTAAGTGTAGCTTGGCATTCCTAATCGATCCTTGCTGATATTCAGTCTAGGGGTACGTTTAAGTCGTGTTTCAGACCAAGACCATTCCTCACCCGATTGTAGACGAATCATTGGTGGAAGGTTTCCGTCTTCATTCCTGACTACTTCAAACAATATGAGCGCGTCCAGTGTAAGACTCCCTCCCCTCCTATCATCCTATTTATCCAACTCTGAACGAATTCAGTTGAGTTTGACCCCGGATGCGAAGCCATGATTTTTAGCGTCGATGGAGTCCCGCTTCAAGGTACGGTGGATGATATCCCGCATTAGGACTGCGCTCAACTACATTGCAGGCATCACCGGTGGTTTTGGCGGAGATCGTAGGGTTGAATACATCATCCCGCCCCATGCAAGGGAGGAAGGATACCACGAATTTGTGATCGAGTCCAGTTGCAATGGCATGTTCGGTGTCCCGTGGAACGGAGATACGATTCAACCTCCTGATGTGAGTCTTCGGGAGAACGATATCTGGTTGTTTCTTTCCCTGACCAACACTCGTTAGATGAATCGCTATTTCACCCTCGCTTCCGCCGACCTCGTGGTTCCTAACCAAGAAGCCTGGCACCTGCTCTGGGATTTTCAGACCCTTCACGAACTCATAGACACACTCCCTGGAAACACGCCGTATGTCTTCTCCGTAGTACGTAGCCCATGTCACTAACAAGTAACGTAGGCTGCAAAACCGGGCTTTGGTTGCCGCAAACGAAATAATGAATGTATTCAAGCGAGGAGATGCTGCCGGTGTTGCAGCAGCGAGGAAAAAGGCTGAAGAGGTCTTCGGTATAGATTGGCAAGCGAAAGGCGCTGATATCTACAAGGGAGGACCGCAGAAGTCCAATATATGGGGTATAGGACAGTAAGCAATCTCGCTACCTGTTCTACGTTTCCCGACTCACGCGTATACAGCTGTCACATCGACACAGCCTGGCTCTGGCCTTACTCCGTCACCCAACAAAAAGTCGCCCGCTCATGGGCAACCCAAGTCGATCTCATGGAACGGTACCCGGAGCATCGATTCACCTGCAGTTCGGCGCAACAGTACAAATGGCTTGAGCAACTGTATCCTCCGTTATTCGAACGCGTGAAGGAAAAGGTGTTGGAGGGGAAATTCCAACCCGTTGGAGGATCCTGGGTGGAGAATGATTCCAATATGCCTTCTGGAGAGGCGTTGATTCGCCAGTTTTTGTTTGGTCAGAGGTACTTTGAGACGAGGTTTGGGAAGAGGTGTGAGACGGCGTGGTTGCCTGATTCGTTTGGATTGACAGGGGCGTTGCCTCAGTTGATTCGGGGGGCTGGTGAGTATTTTATTGAACTTCTTATTGCATCTGGGCTTGATAATATGTATCAGGTATGACGTATTTCTTCACTCAGAAGTTATCATGGTACGATGCTCAGTTTCTCCATTGCACGATATGTGCTGACTTCGGTGTTATTGACTAGGAACAATATGTAAGGGCGCCGTCAAATCAATGATATCGTCAACTAATGTGTGGTAGCAACGTCTTCCCTCATTCAACATTCAACTGGGTCGGCATCGATGGCACTCAGGTGCTCTGCCACATGACACCCGGTAGGACCATCCCCCAGTGCGACCCTTCTGTTGGAACTAATATCACTTTATGCAGTCGACACATACACTGCCCAGGCTACTGTTGATGACGTCAACAAAGGACTGACTAACCACAAGGTAAGCCGTTCTTCCACTCTGTCAAGAGTGTATATTGAGGCTGGAGTAGAACCTTGAATCCTCCGATACCGCTTTGCTCGTGTTCGGAAATGGCGATGGTGGAGGAGGTCCACTTCCGAAAATGCTGGAGAACGTACGCAATCTGCATTCACTAATGGAAGAGTCGTGTTTGAGCTAGGGATATAGTTGCGCCGCATTCGTGCTGTGACCAACACCCATCGTGAACTTCCTCCAGTTAGTATGGGTCATTCCGTGGATGAGTTCTTTGAGGATATCGAAAACTCCACGAACAGAGGCAAAACCTTGCCTAACTGGTAGGTCATATCCACAAAATTACAGGTTGTTATCGTACTGATGGCTTGATTAGGCATGGTGAACTCTACCTAGAGGTAATAGAATGTAATTGCACGTTCTGGGCCGAAACTGATATGAAACACAACAGTTCCATCGCGGGACGTACACCTCTCATGGTCCGTCCTCCTTTCAACTTCTGGGGCCCCGTCCTAGTAGCTAACCTGCCATCAAGGTTCAATCAAAAAGGGCAACCGCCATTCGGAGATCTTGCTTCGTGATGTAGAGCATATCACGACGTTAGCATCATTATACAAGAATGACTATGCCTATCCCAAAGAAAAGCTCGACGAAAACTGGGAGAAGGTTCTTCTCAACCAATGTACGTGTCCTTCATTTTCCAATCCCACTTCTCCTGATTGAACGTTGGTAGTCCATGACGTTCTCCCGGGCTCTGCAATGTGAGTTTCACCCGTTTCCGCTTCTCCGCCTCAGCTCATTTGCCCCTTTCAGTGGTATGGTGTATGACGACGCTGAAAAACTCTACGCCGAAGTCAAGGACTCGGGCGAAACTCTCCTCGACGAGGCACTCGGTGTCCTCTTCCCCGATTCCCTCCCTTTAACAGCCTCTTCTGGACTTAAAAACTTGAAGGGCTATAACAAGATTATTGCGTACAACACGACGTTTTTCCCTCGCTGGGACATTATTAAGATCCCACTATCTTCAGTCAGTTCATCATTGAAAGCGCAAGTTATGCAGGCAAGCGATGATGGAAAGGAGGGGTATGCCGTTATGCAGACGGATGCTGGACGTCAGATCGGAATGTTAAGAACCCCAAGTAGCGCGTTACATGCGCAATTGTTACCTGCTTCTGGTGAGCTATTTGACACTTGCAAGTTGGGAGAGGTTTAACTAATAGGGTCAGTGTACACCAACGGCTCGGACCATTTCGTACTCCGGAACTCGAGCATACAAATGACGATCTCCAAGGGTCGTATTACCAGCCTGTTTGATGTCAAGCTCAAGTGAGTACCTATAATGTGATCACGCGCTGAACACTCACCCTCGCTCGTAGTCGCGAACTCATCCCCGAGGGCCAGACCGGCGGACTAGTGATTTTCGAAGATCGTCCGAATTATTGGGACGCTTGGGGTACGTAGTACGGCTACGACGTTAGCTCACTCCTCATTCCATTGCCTCGGGCCTGCAGATGTCGAGATTCATCACTTGGAGACTGCTCGTCCCCTTGAGTTCAACAACGTTACGGTCCTGGCTCAAGGCCCGTTGCGTGCTGCTGTGAAGGCCCAAGTCCGATATGGTCAGAGCTTGATCACTATCACGGTGAGCTCGTTAACTCTGCTGGCTGATATTGGCGAAGTAATCGATTGGTGTCTGTCGCAGATCTCGCTTGATGCTGTCCCAGCTACGACGAAGTCTAATTCGCGTTCCCTGTTCAACTTTGATACTGTTGTGGACTGGCATCAACGCCACGAGTTCCTCAAATGTATGTCTCTCAATACACTTGCTGCGCCAACCCCTCATTCCAATCAACCCAGTCGAATTACCACTTGATATTCACAACCCGAACGCTACGTATGAGACGCAATTTGGTTATGTGCAGAGACCAACACACAAGAACACAACGTGGGACATTGCCAAGGTGAGACAAGTCGACCTTTGTGGTGAAAACTTGCTAACATTATTGCACTATCGTAGTTTGAAGTTTGCGGCCACAAGGTGAAACTTAGTCTGCTGCCGGGCGATCCACATGCTGACGGTTCCCATTTCTCCTTTAGTACGCCGACTTGAGTGAATTCGGGTATGGAGTCGCTATTCTTTCCGAGTCCAAGTATGGATTCTCTTGTATTGGAAACATGCTGCGCATTTCACTCCTGCGTGCTGCGACTGCTCCAGATGCAGAGCAAGATCAAGGTGTGTCAACATGACTTCCACGCTTATGACGTATAGTGAGTGACCTTTGTACAGGACTCCACCATTTCTCTTTCGCCGTCCTTCCCCATGAAGGATCCTTCTTGGAGTCTGATGTCCCACAAGCTGCATATCTATACAACTCTCCTCTACGAGGTGCGGATTTTCATGATTGGTAGTACTTCAATGTCTGACGTAAGCCCAAGTTCGTGTGATGCGCAATGGCGGCGAGTCGGTTCTCGCCTCGCATTTCCAGTCGCCTTTCACAATTTCAGGGGCACGCAACATTATTCTGGAAACTGTGAAGCGTGGAGAATACGATGACTTTGATGCGTCCATTACGGGCTCCGGCTCTAAGCCCGTGACGGTCATTCTAAGACTGTATGAAGCGTTCGGTGGACACGGGAAAGTCCAACTTAACGTTGCGCGCCACATACCGGTTTCTAAAGCGTTCATTACGAATCTGTTGGAAGATGAAGAAAAGGAGCTAGCAATCAACCAGTCCGCTCTCGCGGCGGATGATGCACCAGGATGCTCAATGAGTTTGAGTTTCCGAGGATTTGAGGTTAAGACGGTTAAGCTCGTTATCGGTGCGCCGCCCCCTCCTCCACCTTCCTCCCCCACCACCAAACAAGAGTCAGTTATTTTCACATTATTCTGACATTTTCATATAGCTCATTTGGACCCTTTGCTTGTAGCCGGAAGAAGAGAGACAGTTGGGTGACGGTTGATGGGGACCGGTTGCTTGCTCTGTAAATTGGTGTACTTTCTTGGACTTTGAAATTTGTATTGTGATTGTTTCTTTCCTCCCTTGCCCTTGCGTGGCCGAATGCTCTCTTGTAATATATCTATCCCTCCGTTCCACTTGTCTGGTCCTATACTCCACTGTTGACCCCCAACGATCCGCCTTGCCCATTTTTACGACTCATGTCGTATTATTCAACTCCTGACTGTCCTGCCCCGTACAGCATATATGCCATCACCAGTGGCCTCTGCCTCAATGAGCTTGCTCCAATCGTAACATTCGGAACAGTTAATATGTTTGTGGTCGGGACATCGAGCTGTAGCCAAGCCATCGGGGTATTGTGCGTTAACGTTCACTCCAAAGGCGTAAACGTTGATAGGATGGCGTTCCTATTCAGAGATAACGATGTGGGGAAACAATATGGAGACCGGCGAACACAGTGTGCACATTGTCTGATTAGAATCAAGTTATGGCTTACTAGAGAACCAAAGTGGAACTTACCTCAAGGAGGAAGCCGTTATCAATTTCAAAGTTGGGACCGAGCTTTGTTGAGAGTCGGCCGTTTATGTTGGCGCTCTTGTTATTGAGAGAGCGATAATCCTGGTCACACACGTAACACAGCTCGTTGCCATGCTCCGAGCAAAAGTCAAATTGGTTAATGGTGATGACTTGCCTGGACATATTTCTTGGCGGGACAGGGATTGGGAATGTTAGGGTGGTAGGTGTTTCTAGTTTGCTGCTGGTACGGGAACTAGCAAAACACAACTCGAGCAGAAATGTAACTTATAAACTATAGTTCTGGGTAAGACTTGCGACGGAGCAGGCATGACAGGGCTACGGTTATCAGCTCATATTGCTCCTGCAGTCGGTTAACCCGAGCATTTATATGAAATGGGAAGCGCAACCCCCTCCCAGTATCATTCAGGGTCGATTTGTATCAGTTTTGATAACGACGTTTAGCGCCTATATTGCATCATGATCATGCATAGGAGAGCAACTAGATGCCGTGTATGCAGAGTTTCTGCTCATGGAGTCCCAGGTGATGTAAGTCCGCAATTATTATTTCATACCGGACTCCGTGTATCCACAACCAACCCTTAAAGTGTCTTAAATGGACACGCTCTTATCGAAAAACCTTGGTGTAAAACTGGAAACGCGAGAACCATTGGCAAGCCTTATCTTACGTGTTTATCACGTGGGATGAGGTCCCAAGTTTAGCTGCGGCTCTCCAGGTCACCTTACCTCTAGTTCCTCGCACGATTACGACGATGCTCGAGCGATCCCAGTTGCATTATACCACAGTATATGGTTGACACAGATGTGATCCTGCCCCTCTCGGCTCTAAACCTGAGTTTGGCGGACTACGCAGTACAGCTTATGCCCTCCGTCTCCTCCGTCTATCGCACAGCGCCTCATGCGACCAGTCACAGGGGCGCTGACGTGATAAGCATGGAAGGGTTTCGCGAACCAATTCTGTCCACCAATTCCTAGCCGGTGGTGCTGATAGATAAAAATAGCTATTCAGCGAAATGTGTATTTGAAGCTTTTGAGCGCCGGTGTCTCCCAAACCGAACCACCTTTCGTCTCATATCATTATCATGAAATCTCCCTCGCTTTCTGAATGTGACGAGAAATATGTGAAGTCCACTGGGAAATCCGATGCTGTTGTATCTACAAAGGAGGTGGATACTGCTGCAGAGTTGGCATCAGGTTCGATAGGCGAACTGGATCCCAAAGAGGCCGCCAGAATACGGTACGCAGCCGGCCAATAACCCTCATAGCAGCGTCTCTTATGCGCCATGCCTAGCCGCAAGATCGACAGACACATTATACCCCTTATGTGCAGTGAGTGACCTCCGATAAGACTTCGGATATTGCTCATACACAACGCGTTTCTTCAAGTTCTTTACTGGTACGGCTCTGCGTAGCTCAGACGAGGCGTGGCCTTAGTTCAATCTACTCCAAGGATCCAGTTCATGGATAAGACGACTCTAGGAAGCGCTGCGATATTAGGCATTAGGTCTTACCTTTCTAACTCCATCGATCCGCATCCTGATGTCCTCTTCCCAGGGAGGCGACTCATCTGACCACTAACCAGTACGTCTTTTGTCACACCTTCACCCACTTAGCTTATGTTTTGACAGATACAATTGGTACAATCATCGAGTTAGACACGCTCTGGGGAAGAAGCTGATGGTATTCTTGCAGGCTCGGAACTATCTTCTATCTCAGCTATCTCGCGTTCGAGTTCCCTCAAAATTTGTGTCTACAGAGATTCCCCGTTGCTAAATGGATGAGGTATGTATCGTTAGGCCAAGCAGCACTTGGTTATTCTTACTTCTGAACAGTTTCAACATATCGGTTTGGGCGGTAGCGCTTTGTGCCCATGCGGCTTGCAAGAACTTCGCTGGCCTTTTCATTGTCAGACTGATCCTTGGTGCTTGTGAAGGATCAATTACCGCTGGCTTCTTAATTGTCACATCGATGTTCTACACTAGAAATGAACAAACAGTTAGAGTGGGATGGTGGTGTAAGTAAACTAGTTTCACACCTTGATTTCCTTTAACTCATCCGCTTCAGTCTTAATGAATGGAACAGGTTCGGCTGCCGAACCTCTGCGAATGGCTTGATAATTAACTGCGAGTTAGCTCAGATAGTCACCGGATTCATCAGCTTTGGGTCACTACATATCCATACCAAGGGTTTTGAACCCTGGCAATGGTAAGAGATAATCCCTTTGGAACATTGAGAGCTGAACACTGAGAAATTGATTTATAGGCTGATGATAATCACAGGAATATTAACATTGTTAACGGCTCTAGCCTTTTGGTGAGTCATGTCAACCCTAATATAACGAGACGTCTTCATGAGAGTAACTAGGTTCTTGTTCCCCGACTCGCCGACGACGGCATGGTTCTTGACAAGGGAGGAGCGAGTAAATGCCCTGAAGAGGATCAAGGTGCGTGTCTGAGGCTACTACCTGTTAATTGTCTTGAGCCATTCTGCCAGGAAAATCAAACTGGAGTGGAGAATAAACGTTTCAAGAAGGAGCAGTCTGTATCCGATGATCCTCATTCACTACGCAGAGTCTCATGCACCTAACAGGATGTTCGAAGCTTTTATGGATCCCAAGACATGGCTCTTCGCCCTCTTCTCCGCTCTCGACAACGTCCCCAACTCTCTCACAAATCAGCGACAGATAATCGTCTCCTCCTTTGGATTTACTGCTCTGCAGACTACACTTCTTGGATGTGTGGACGGCGTTGTTGAAATCATCACCATTTGGGTAGGAGTCACTATTGCTTCCAGGATCCCTAACAGTCGGGCCTACGTGGGCACAATCTTCTTGATACCTAATCTGATCGGAGTCTTCTTGATCAACCTCCTACCATGGACTAACAAAGTGGGGTTACTTTTCGCTCAATGGACTACCGGTGCGCTTTCTCTTGGTTTGAGTATATCCAGTACTTATCCGCACCATTTTAGGCGTAGGCACAACTGGGTTCGTTCTTGGGCTAGCCTGGCTCTCGAGTGTTACAGCGGGCCATACCAAGAAAGTTACAGTCAACGCGATTATGTTATCTGCATATTGTATTGGCAATGCCGCGGGTCCCTTTATGTGGCAGGCCAAGTATAAGCCAAGGTGTGTCGATACGACGGGTACACTTGCCCCTTGCCTGACTTTTATTTTACCAGGAACCATGTCCCATGGATAATAATAGGCATCTGCTATTTATCGTGCATGATAATCATGCTGCTACTTCGTTTTATCATGAGCAAGGAGAACAAGCGGCGTGACACCGAGCCGCGCGACACAACCTATGATGAAGTGTATATCGAGCGCGTTGATGGTGAAGGGAACATTGATAAAATTCGAGTTGACAAGGTAAGCATCGTCCATTTCCGTGGGAAAGTATATCGGGTGAATCAATCGTGCTCCTCGTAGGAATTTTTGGATCTTACGGATATTCAGAACCGTGATTTCCGCTATGTATTGTAGTTTGCGAAGCGGTGGCATATCAACCAATGTCAAGTGAATCAGTTATATGGTGAGCGTGGGAACATGAGTGCGTAATATTGATTTCGAGTCAAACCCTCAACTGGTTGGTCTTGATGGTATCGCGTCTAAGCTTGGCTTATTTCCGAACTACCACTAATGAAACATTTCCGATCATGTTCGCAAGGGACTGTTTGATGTTTACGAGGCAGCGTAAGTATAACCTAAAGGTTTGATTTGACTAGGGAATGGCCGTTCGGAGTTAACAAAGTGCTTTAAGCTGAGGTCACATCGTACATTCGGGGACATGATGTAGAAGTCAAATGATATATTTTCCGCCTTCTGCGTGAACTAAAACACAAGTTGTGTGGGAAACCATTTCATATGGAACACTGGTAGAGTGGCTCCTAAACATTAGAAGGAAATGCCTCTGTAGGTACGAAGCTGATCCCTCATGCGAGTGATCTGACCGGGCGTAAACTGAGTCATACAGGCGTCGTCAGAGCAGTCCAAGAAAATATTCGGTATGAGTGCACCATTTAAAGAAAAGAGCCCGTACTCACGAATCGCATCAGGTCCGCCACCAGTGCAAGTATCACGACCGGTAGGGCAGCTTGAAGTAAGAGAGAATTCAGGAGGAGTACCGGAGACCTGGTCTCCAGTGCTACTGCACCCTCCTTGGAAGGTGTGATAGAGACCAATCCAGTACCCAGCTTCGTGAGTCAACGTCTGCGGTCTGAGCATTATTAAAGTTTTAATACACAGGGGACATGGAACCAAACTTGTCCAAGGTTATACGGGCTGTAGTTCCACGAGGAACCGAAGAGAAAAGCACCACGACTCCGCCATCCTTCCGTCGTAATGAGGTAGAGCACCGAGGCCCACGACGCCAGCCGAATAGAGCGGGAAGCGGCAGCGCGCTCCTCTTGCTCCTCCGTCATCGGTATCTCTGGGTACCTTTCGTTGAGGATCAATGTCTACGTTGGCGCCCTTGTGGCTTGAGAGTTTCTTGTGCCACTCGCTTTCACCCTCGACCCGACCATCACTACTTGGAGTACCGACAGTGGATTCTACCTGGCGCTGGAGTGCAGCATAGTGAAGGTATTCCTCAAAAACTACATGTTCCTTAAAAATGTAGGGTGACGATGAGGGAGGGAACTCGATTTCGGGCAGTATCTCCTTCTCGTTCTCGGCCTTGACGTCCTTGTCGCTCATCGTTGGAGTCAGTGGGAGAGTGTGTGAATGAATGGATACTTTGCTTTCATAACGGATGGAACATTCTTCTCGTGTTTTTCATAGCTCGCTTGTCAACGGCCACGAGGTGTGGCTGTAGCCTGCGGCTTTTACCATGAGAGGATTCCTGAGGTATGCATTTCCGGAACGCGATCCGTTCCATTTGTAGGCGATCAGGGGGTATAGCTGAAGTAGAGGCATCGACAGATTCAACATGCTGTGGGTGTCATGGATGGTACCTAGTGTCTATCATTAGCCAAGGTGATCAAGTTGAGCGTCGTCTAAACATGCATAGTCCTTTTTCAGGCGGAACCACGCTTACCCTGCGTAAAGGACATGAACGGAAACTATATTATGTTGTAGTAAAAGCGCGTGAGATGTTGTGGATGTGCGCGACCATACAGGAGCGAAACTCACGTAGGGCCGAAAATAGTATTATTATCACTGCTAGGCACAGGAAATGGTAACAGATTCAGTGAGTTAGACACGCCCTAGCAAAGAAGTCAGGATGAAAGCATGCATTTTTCTATCCACAACGTCCAATGCCGATCGATCTGATGATCCCGATTCCTTCTAGAGTTGCACAGACCTTTCATGAGCCACCTGCTCAAGGGGCTTCTCGATGCTTTGGTATCGGAAAACGAACTGAGTAGGAAAAAAAGATGTAAACATTTTACTTTCTCTACTGTACAGGGAAAACATATGATTTCGGATTATCAATCAAGATGAACTGGAAGTCGCCTGGGAGTTATCCAAAGTGTAGTGCATCAATTGAATCGGGGAAGGAATCCTGAAGCAAGGGGGGTCAGCGGCTCGAACACCAATCAAAAGCGAATATATCATACTGACATTTATCCCTATTATTGCATTGTCCATTATCGACACCCCGGTGTATGGCCCGTACTCCACTGCGGAAGTGGTTTCTGTGTAGGGTAATTTGGAGATAATCGGCTCACAAAAGGGCGGAATCCTGAGCACGGATCCTCGTTGAACACGTCCATCCCGCTTTGCCGCGACACGCCGTATGTTATATGTGTTGAAATCCTGGACGGTTAAGGGGTCCTGTAGGACATGGCGCTGCCCATTTGAGGTGGCTAAATCAGTCGTGAGGACTTGGTCGCACTCAACCCAACTGGTGACTGGCGGTCCCCAATCCTCCCACTCCAGGGTGCGGCATGGCATGGTCGGCCAGTCATTCGAAGGAGGTAGGGTATTCAAAATAGAATGTCGGTGGACGAGCATTGAAAAATAGTGCCAATCCATATCAAGTTCAGTCAAGAACCTGAACAAGATTATGGCATTTTCCGGTTTATCCACGAAAGGAACGGACGCGGCAACATTTTTGGGGAACAGACCGTCTCCGGTTGGATTAGGCGCTGCGCGGCAGCGAAAGGCCTGTATTCTTACATCTTCATGCATTTTAGGCAAGCGCAAACGCTGGATTCGGCGACCAGCCTCGTCGCGAAACAATTGAGGAATGTAATATATATCCAGACATCGTTCTTCAATATTTGGGTTGATGATGAGATCTTGGTGGAGGACGGCGAGTTCCGGGTTCGATACAGGGATAGGATCCTTTGGATATCAGGGTTATAAATATTAGGGTTGAAGCGCGGTTGTCGGCACAATTGGGTGCTTACACAGAGGTGTTCGCCGGTTTTCCAGCGCAGAGCATACATCCGTTTGAAGGCATCCCCCACCCCAACACCAACCACAAGAACCTCACCGACTATTTCGATAGCCACCACAATAAAGTCATCCACCCGACGTATATTTTCACGGCAGAGTGGAATTACGGGTTTCGTGGACAGAGGGTGCTGGCTTCCTGTCGAATGTTGGAATAGATGAACCTGCAACTCTACGGTGGGTTTGGGAGCGCTAATGCGTCATATCAAGACTAGCGTCGAAATACTCTTGTACTATTGTGCTCACCGTGAAACACAGGCAACGAGATCATGCTCGTCTATACAACAGGCAAAGCCAACCACGCCTGGGGTGTCTACCACGGACCAGGAATCGTCGCTAGGCGTTTGTATGGAGTAGAATTGTACACCGTCAGCGACGGGTGACTCGTATAATATTGGTCCTTTGTTGGATGTTATTCCGAGGCAAACGTGGCTCCTTGTTATGTCGAAGTGCGCTGATGGCTCGTGTGGAACTCGAACAGTTTTACGAGATGTCGGTTCAAGCGACCTCCAAGCGGATTCCCGGTCTCTGAGAATCTGAAGACGTGACAGAATAGGGAGCTGACAACGCGGATTGTCGTCGACTGAGGCAATTTTGCACTCGAGTGCATATTGAAGTTCGAGGGATGATCGATAGAGATCGCGAAGAAAGCGGTTGACCGATTGAAGTGCAAATGAATCTGCAACACTCAGGCGCTGAAATATGGCGGTGAGGGTTTCTGTCGGCAGCGAAAGCAAGTTCATCGCTGCAAGGTTACTGTTGGACGCAAGGTTACTGTTTGACGCAAGGTTATTGTTTGATGTGACGTGACCATGACCTGTCACTTGTTGAAGGTTGTTGTATTCTGCATCCGCTACAAGCAAACCAGTGGTCCGCGTCTGAGAAGGGTGTGGAGTGTTCTAGTAGAGGTTACAGGTGGCAGTAAGAACATATGTTTTAATGAGGTCACTTTGGTCCATAAGGAGGCCAGAAAGGACATGGGAACAAGATGGAATTACATACTAGGATGGTAAGATCTATTTGCCAAGCCACAATAGGAATGGAGTAAGATCATGAACACCTGATATCAAACACCTAGGATCTTATAGAATGATGGAACTTATCAAGTAAACATAGCCAGCAATAAAGACTGATATTAAGACCTAATATTATAAGGATACAACAGCTGTCAAAGGAACAAGGCAATCTGACAAAAGAGAGCAGTCCTACTCTACCCTCTTGAATGCCCAGGGCACTATAGCATGAAATCAGCATCAATATGATTGGACCACTCTTAAAGTCAAATGGAGCAGATGCAGTTTTAGTTGTAGTAGACAGATTTATGAAGATGATCTGACTAATCACAACAAATGTCAATCTTGACTTCATGGGATTAGTAAAAATATACTGAGACTACATCTGGAAACTCTATAGTATCCCACAGAAAATCATCAGTGATAGAGGGCTACTCTATATTAATACTCATGAAGAACCTATATAAGGTAACAGGAACTATGACAGCCTACCAGCCTCAAATAAATAGTCAGACCAAATGAGTCAACTGGGAGATCAAGACCTTCTTGTGAGCATACATTGACTACATCTAGAGTGACTGGATGGACTGGTTATCCACAGCCAAGTTCCAATACAATAACAAGGTACACAGTAGCATAGCAGAAACCTACTCTTCCTAAACTATGAAAGACATCTATAGAAAGGAGATCTTACTATGGATGTACCAACACTATCTATCACAGAGGTTTTCAAAAGGCTTGTCACATGCCAAACACAAGCCAAAGAGCTGTTAGAAAGCAAGAAATAGGCTATGATAAAGCACTACAATGTTACAGACTTTACTTCCTGTCTGTTAAGCTCTCAGAGCCTGAGTTATAAGGTAAGTTCTGTAGATCACCCTCAATCTACTCCTCTTCCATTTCTATTGGGCACATTTCCCCTGCAAATACCTTCTTCCATACTTCCTCTTCCATCATATATTCTCTCAGAGCTCTTTATCTGATTGCTCTGTGCTTGTTCATTTCACCAGGAAGGCACCTATCTATAGTTAGTGATTATCTTTTCCTTATCTAGGCCTCTCTACTATCTGATTGTTTCATTATCCCTAGTCATCTAGATACCATATAGATACCAAATGGATACTATACAGACATACCCCTTACTTTGAAACTCTCTATAGTTTTAGCCTTTACCTACTCCTACTAATTCCTTTGAGCACTTTCAAATTACTATCTGCTTGACTATCAATCCCTGGACTTTATCCTGACTGCTAGTATATAAGTAGGATTACCACTGCTGTATTCTTCAGTCAGAATATCAACTTAGGACTTTCTCTCTCCCCTCTGCTTTCTGCTACAAGTTTACTTCCTAGTCTGGGCTTATCCTGTCCCTGTCTGTCCCTGTCTACTCAAGTCCATAGATTGGCCAAGTGAGGCTGTCATGGTATTATAGGGGTGCAATATATAATTTGAAGCCAAGGCCTCATTACTTGGTCCATGCATATCCAACCCCATCTACTTGCAGTCTGCCCCTGTCTGGAAGCTTGCTTAATATACAACAAAAGGAGAATGCCAAGCAGAATTATCAAGCAAGAGACTAGGTGTGGCTCAAGGGCATGCACTAATATAATAACAAATTAGCCAACAGAGAAGCTTGATACTATAGACCATTTAAGATACTCAAGAAAGTAGGACTAAGAGTATACCCATTGGGGCTACCAGAAGGATGGATCATCCATGATGTATTCAACAAAGCATTACTGACACTGTATTGACTGCTGAAGTTTATGAATCAGCAAGCTGAACTGCTACTGCAACTAAAGCTCATCAATGGAGAAAAATAATATGAAGTAGAGGAAATTTAAGGAGAGGCCAAGGAATGCAGTACCTTGTGCACTGGAAAGGGTACAATATTGAGATGACACATAGATAGCTAAATCAGTACCTGGGACAAAACCTCTAAAAAGGGAGGTAATCAATGGTTATAGCAGCACAGTACCTTAAGTAGATTCAAATGTAGACATGGACACAGTCTTGTTAGCTCCTCTAGTTGACTTTGGGCTTACTCCATTGTAGTAGAGTAGCCACCTTTTATGTATGTTTTTTTCCTTGTTCAGCACTGGGGAGGGTCCACTTAATTTACCAATTCATTTTCACAGTCTCAATGGTTGAAATTGTTTGAACTCACACCTATTTCTGTTTGGAGCATCTCAGCAAGGACAGGGTTGAGTATGGAAAAATCTGATAAGAGGGAAGAAGATAATGAGCAAAAGTTAATCAAGGGTCAAGGGAAATACTACAGGTAATCAGAAAAGTAGAAAGTAAATGGTAAAGAGTTCTGACAGAAAAAAGCAGTAGAAGGGAAATCATGGAGAAAAGTATTAGTAGAGGAAGGAGTCTGATAGAAACAGAGAAAGGTTGAAACTCAATAGAATCTATGGGACCTGAGTAGTGATCAAGACTCTGGGAAGTTTAATGGACATGAAGTGAAGCTTTCCTGTTCTTCTGATTACTCTTAGTTTTTTCCTTTATCCTTAATTATCTTCTACTCATGATGAATTCTCTGTTATCAGATATTTCATCTCCACCTCTACTCTCTTGGACATCCAGATGCCTTACAGATGGATTCCTTATTCTGGAATATCATTGCAGCAGTCAGTCCTTACATGCTCAGGTATTCTCCTTGGAGTAGTTGTTATTTGATTTTCATGGTCATGAAAGAACCAAGCAAGCTATGGCAGTTGGGAAACATTCAATAAGAAGGTTTTGCAAATACAAGAGAACAATATAAGCCTAGATGTTAACAAGCTAAAAATTCAAAAACTCGGACCTCCTCTGGAGATTTTCTGCCCAAGCAGCAACCAGTCTCCTCATCAAAGAGCATTCTTGCGATTACCGGCTGGTAATTACCTTTACCATTAATAAATTTGGCACTACCATCATCCTCCCAGTCATAGCCAAAACGGAGTGCAGGTTTATCACCACTTACTCCGCATCCCTTGTACAAACCAATCACAAGAGGTTGTACGTATTCAAGCGACACCCGAAACTGGATGTGGGGTTTATCCTCAGGGGATGGAGGGATATGAATTCCGATAATGTCTGTGTCACCTTGAACCACCAGGCGGTATCCAGTTCCATCAAAAGTGAATGAGGGGATATTGTAATGCCAGTCAGTATAGCGATATTCCCACTGTGATTTTGTGATGGCTTCGTTGTGGTGATGTCCAACTTCAGGATCCGAACCCATTCCAAGGGGTAACAGGGGTGGTATAGGGTATATATTAACCTCCGAGGTCACGCAGAGGACGCGGTTCTCGCCAATGAAGAAGATGTCGGCCTGGATCAGACATCAGCAAAAGGTCTGGAAAGCGGAGCGTACATACACCTTGCACACTCTTTTGTGTGCGTATAGTGGCACTCATGAGTTGCTCTGAAGGACATTTTGGCCATTGATAGACCTCAATCAAATCTTGCCTCGACTCGACAATCGTGTTATGGGCCACGAGTTCATCACTCAACCCAATTGTAGCTACATAAGCATGTTGTCTGGTGAGGGGGATTGAGGCTAAGTGACACGTCGAGAGAGAAGCCGATGGACCTGATCCAACCAAGGTCGCTTTTCGGATATGTAGCGCTCCTTGTTCATTTTCTTCCCGAACTGAGGTATGTCAGTAACAAGCCGAGGGGGGGGGGGGGTAAGCAGAACTGACATGGTACCCCAGAGCAACTAACCGCAAATGTGAACACTAGAACGGGTGCTTTTGGGTTATTAAAGATGGCAAGGTGACTTGCACCCGTCTCGGTCTTGGCATCTGGAGGGGGCTGGTAAAGGACTTGGGGAACGGGTTCTTTCGCGGAGAGGTCATAGGCGTTGAGGACTCCATTATATCGTGCACCAATAAGCCAACGACCTCCAGGAATGAGGCCCAAGCATTCCGTATCCTTAGGAACTTTTAGCGCGCGCACACGCGGAGTGGCGGTCCCTTTCTTCCAGATTTGGTCGACCACAAGGCGCGGCCAGATCCAGCCACGGAGGTCATCCGTGTTGAGCCTATCGATCGTCCCATTCTCCGGTTTTACATTGAAGAAGTGCCGCGCAGAGTACTTTTTCGCGAGAGAATACCATACAATGCGCGCCTCCGTCGCTTCTCGAAATCTACTGGAGGTCTGTGACAGTCTTAGAGCAAAAAAGGGTCGAAAAGGCGAGGCCGTACTTTGCGCAGAGACACCACGTCGGCGAAGTCCAAGTGGGACGTGATATGTGAGAGGAGCTCGAGTGGCAAGTCGTCGATGCCAATGGCGGCCGTCGAACGAACCTGCGTAGGAAACCTGAAATAGGTGAGTAATGTTTTTGCGCTTGGTCACGACACATACAGTACACAACCTTCAGGATTCTCCATAAGGAGAGGGGATCGAGGAGTATGCTGGTAGTCAGGAAGATTGAACATGCTTGTCACGGTGATGGGGAGTTATTCACAAGTGTGACCTTGGCGCTTTCGGACCTCAGAGGTACTGATCCACTTCCCTGGACCAAGATTGTCGTTCCATCACAGGAAGCACATACTGAGCGTCATTGATGAACAGGTAATTGGACATAGGCAATTTTTACTTGGGCATGTCCATGAGGAACGTTCTTTCCTTTCTAATATACATAAGACGAGCAGTCTCCTCATCAACTCCATCATTCAAGCATGCTGCACGTTTGATGAATTGCAAGGTTGGCCATAAAAGCCGGGTTTTGCTCTGAATAGACTGGTGTTTGCCAATAGGTGTGAGGCACTTGGGGCCTGGATGCAAGTGCTCCACGAAGTCAGCTTGTCCGGCCTAAGTTGAATCATATGTCTCAATTCGGATCAGCCTCATATAATAGGTTTCTCGGTGATATGGGTAGCGTAAAACTTCAGTTGGGCTACTGAAACCCCATGCCCATCCTAGACATGCGGCATTTCTGGCTTTGGAAGATGGAAGAATAACGCCCGACCGACCCTCCTAGCAACTATAATCCAAGCGGATCTTCCCGTAGCATTCAACCGAAGAATGAAACGAAATGAACTCAAGTCAATATAACAAGATAAGATACCCAGAGATACCTAAAGATCAATAGTATAGGCCTCGGGATCCAGAGCCAAATACTCCTTCTCTTCACGTAACAAGCTTGGAGAAGAGCAGAGGCGAAAGAAAGACTGAAGACTGCTGATGAACGAATTAGTAGACGGTCTTGACCTCGACGTTGAACGGGAGTGGGTACTGCTCGGCGTAAGTGGTGACGATGGGTCCGAACTGCACGAGGAAGTCTCCGATTGGGATATTGGGGGGCTTGGGGAGGGGGCCGGGGCCGGGGCCCATGGGGCCCATCCATCGTCCGTGTCATCCTCATCCTCCCACCAAGACAGTGGATCACTGGAGGATTGGAGTGGAATATCGTCCTTGCCGATAGTAAGTGAACGACTGGGTGTTACGTTTCCGTCGGTTTCTTCTCCTGGAGGAGAAATGTCGATCCTGCTATCTGGCCTGTTAGACGTGCCCAGGTCGACGCCAGTCTCCCATGGGCACTTGGCAAGATTTCCTTCAAAGACGGCGTCTGAAGAGTAGAACGTCTCGAGTTGACTGACGGCTGCGCGAATCTCTGGGATAGATGATCGAGCCCGCCATTCTACGCTGAGCATCATAATCAACACATCATTCAGTTCCAAGGAGATAGGAAGGATTTTGGAGAGAAAACGATAAGGACTGCGGAAGTAAGAGCAGAAAGTGGGGTCTTCTTGGCTTGCACATTTCCAGGGATTTCGACCGGTGACCATATTGAGTAGGATGATGCCGAGTGACCAGATATCGCAAGATTGTGGTGAGTAAACACCCTCGAAGTTCAAATCGACCATTTTACATTCTGCCAGTTCCGTTAGTGGATAATAGGAGAAGAGTGCGGTGAATGCGTACCCGGACTCATATGGTACACGCTGCCCGTCCTAAACTCTCCACTAGTCCCTTGCGTAGTAGCCAGTCCAAAGTCTGTAAGGGCTATACGACCATTCTCGAAACACAGAATGTTCTCCGGTTTCAGATCACGGTGGTAGATACCAAGCGAATGGCAATATTCGATTACATCGAGCAGCTGAAGGAAAGCACCCTTGATGAGGGCATCGTTCCCTAAGTACCGACGCTTGTGCAATATCTGGACGAATAGATCCTGATCTGGAGCGTAGTCCATGACCATATACATGTACACATCGTCTTGGACGATGCGGTGAAGTGTGACAACGCCAGGATGGGAAGAGGCAAGTTGGTGGAGGGCAATTTCTTGAAGTTGTGATTGGCGTTGGAACTCTTTTCGAATGAGGCACTTCACAGCGTAGAGATGTTGTTCGGTGTCGGTAGCTTGGTAAACAACACCATATCCACCGGTGCCAATGACGGCCGCCAGCTGCAAGCGACCATCATCTATTATTGTTCCAACCTGGGGATACGAAATTCCGTTTGTTGTCGGCTTGGATTCGGCCATGCTACGACGTAGGAATTATGCCTGGAGCAAGTAGTTTTGTCAGCGCATAGTCCGATTTCCAGGAAATATCACGCTGAAAAAGCGAACATCACACATGCAGCAAATGCAAGGGAGCCACGAAGCCACGGGGATCAGAACTCACAATAATCTCGCTGAGCCTTGAGATGAATGAAATACCAACAACAGTGGGTCGTCAATCAAATTCTAGTAACGGGCCGCGAGTGAAGAATACCAATGGTATTGTGCAGAGGTCGTTCTTGCTGCGGTGACGAGCCCTATGATTCGACTGCACCGTAAGAGGAACTGAAGCTGTGCCCAATGCTCCACGAACGGGATACCAGAATAAACATGTGGCCGATCCCTAGCGTCAGATCTCCGTCATAAGCGAGCGTAAGTGATGCAGGGCGAGTCAGCAGTGTTGTATGTCTTGGTGAATTCCAGTTTGCTGTCTAACCAATTCCACCCAACCGGCGCTGGTCCACTCGGTCGTTTGGGGTCTGGGTACGATCCGCCGATCTGACGAGAGTCTAACCCTTAAACCTGGACGAGTTTGTGCGAATTATGGGGCCGCTGGATATGGGGGCCAGTTTATGGTGGCAGAAGTAGATCACTGTTATGTTTGTGGCTTGTTCAGCTGTCCTTCTGAATTTGTGTTATTACGACAATTTTACAGACTCCCTGAGACCATGGGTGAACAAAAATGCACGTGATCGCGACTGCAGATATGTCATCAAAGGTTAAACTCGGGCTCCTTGGGATTATTGACCTTCATTATATCGTAATGCTCCTGACAAGCTTAGACGACGACACTCTAATATGCATTCTCTCATTCTTACACCCTTCCCAGCTGCTTACCACTAGAAAGGTAGCCTTTCTGACCTCACCGGGATTCTACTCACAATTCTAGTTAGACATGTAAGCGCATGTATGCACTGACTCAACTGCGTACCGTCTGGACGAGTGCATGCATGCGTTACATCATTGGACGAGGCTATCCCTTTCCCAACCTCCCTCTGGATACCCTATCCGTGCAAGAACTCGAACGATATGTTTGCCACGCCGCCCGTCTAGCAACGAAATGGCTATTGCGTGACTGGGTTCCTACCCGGAAGTGGTCTATCAACGCGACAACGAATACTTCAGTGACAGACGTTCGCCTCATCCCTGGATCAGCAGGCGCACTGATGCTCACTCTCTCGAAGACTGTCTGGTCTGCTGTCACCATTTGGGAGCTAGAACCTGTCATCTCCCGCACGATTGACGATAGGTGCAATTTCCACAGGCGTTGCGAATGGTCTCCGAGAGGAGCTATCTTCAATGGCTTTGCTCTCAACTCTTGTCCGTCTTCGGAGGTCAAGCTTGCTATCTCTGTCCTTAACCATGGGTTCGTTCTCAAAATGCCTGTTCTTATTCTTCCCCTTGTTCTTCTGCGATGAAGCTACCAACAGACTAAATTGGTTGACCCAGAAATCAAACCGTGGAACTATTGTCTCTGAATATCCCTCCTGGCCTCGGAAAGTGGTCTCTACACTCTATCATGTCCATCCCCTCAACTTATAAACCTGTCACGCTTGAGGGCGATCTTCTGGCCATGAGCGATGACGTCAACGAAACCATCATCTTCAATTGGAGAACAGGTGCTTACGCCACCCTCCAACATCCTCACAATGGCCAAGGTGTCTTGCAGGTGCGGCCAAATGGCTTACTCGTGTTCTTTCATTGAGTCTAAATTCAATACCCAGCACGATAACTGTATACAAGTCGTCTTTTCCTTCCAAAGCATCCTCGTCGTCCGAGCCCGCTCACTCCACCTTTTCCCCTACCCAGTCCTCAAGGCGCAAGACGAGGGCCCTCTAATATACGCTCCCGCAGCCCGACACTCATTCGGCTGGATAGACGGGGTCTCCGTCAAGCTCATGGGCCGACGACATCTTGCCTCATCGTCCTCAACGACCGACCTCCACCATCAGCCCTTATCCATCCTCGTTCGCGCAGAATCAGACGACCCATGGTCTTCCGATATCCTCGCCATCGAATTGTATACCCTTCAACCTAACCCCGACTACAATCCATCCGACTCTTCCAAAGCAACGGCTAGCGGTTCGGACATCGTGGATGAAATGACGTCATCAACACCACGACAAGTACCATACATCTTCCCTCCTGTCCTTGCGTCCGAGGTTTCCTCGCGGCGCGGTGACCTCCGCTGTACGCATATCATCCTCGGCAGACTAGGAACAGCTGTATGGATTCAACCGAGGGATAGATTCGCTCTTGGCCTTTATTGGCCGGACGACGATACTCCGTTGGGTCCTCAAGCGATTGTACCCCCGGAGAATAAGAACGAGTCGTTAGTCGCTGCGGTATTCCCTGGCTCGCTTTCTGGCGCTCCAGAAGCCAGGAAAGATGAATTTGCTGATGGTGATGGGGGTGCTGGGGAGACAGAGAGTGGCGTCGTATGCTGGAATGAACGGAATAATTGGTCTTCGGTGGATTACGACGAAGATGTTGGCCGAATTGTATTAGGTTCGAGCTTTGGTCGTATAACTATTCTCGACTTGTAAATTACATGTAGAAGGAGAAACAATTAATCAGTATCAAGGATGTCTACACCGAAGTAAATCTAGATTACGAGCGTCCCAACGCCATGTACACTAATTCTCAGCAGATACGACCCCCTTCTCATTAGCGTCAAGTCAAGAACTCCTTAACAAGATCTTCAGGACATTCATAAGGACTTCTCCTCTGCCTTCTGCTGCTCCCTCCACGAGAACTACTCGCATCCGCGCTCGCACTAAACCTAAATTCGCCACGTCCACCATATGCAGCCCCTGTAGAAGTCGAGCTCCGAGACGATCCAGAAATGTTAAACTCGAAGCTCCGCCGTTGGTCACCCGAAACAGAAAAATGGTACGGAGAACCAGAACTAAACGAAAACGAGAAAATGGGTGTCGCATTCGTCGAGCGAGGTGTGGTGTACACATGTCGTGTGTGAGTGGTAGTGGGGGTAACGTCAACATCAATAGAGGTGTCGTCGGGCCTGCGGCGCTGCAGATCGTATTGACGTCGTCTCTGGCACGATCAATGAGCAACGTGACCCAAAAGGCTGGCGTGGGGTAGAGTAGTAACGTTACAACATACCTGACCATCAGTCAAAACCTGTATCAACCTAGAGCTGAGCCAACTCGAAGAGATGAACAAGATGAGATATGACGTGCCTCGTAAGCCTCTTGGATCTTCTTAAACCTCTTCGTAGAGCCTTCCGTATCCTCCGAGTTCCTATCAGGATGATGCTTTAGAATACGTTTCTTATACGCGCGCTAGCAACGTGAACGTATTCAATATCGAGCGTTACCTCTGAATTAAAGTTACTCAAGAACTCACCTTGATATCCTCGACGGAAGCATTGTCAGAAACACCCAACACTTCGTACAAGGTCAGCCCGTCAAAATCGACCTCGATCTCGACCTCTCTTTGCACGGGAGATGCTCCGTCAGCCATTAGTAGCCTGGAGAAGTAAAGTCCGGCAAGTGTCAGTGGAAGTTAGGAAGAGGATGCTGCTAGACAAAACTCTAGAATGATCGTTTGGGGAAGGGTTAATTGGCGTGGGAACGTTCCGGCCCGGTACAAGTATCCTCACACAATTCCTGATTACATAACATGAAGCACCACCAAGAACGTTGAGTGAGGGTGCGTTGGTGGAGGCATTGAGTACAATCGATTTTGAGCCAACCTCACAGTGATTCATTGACGGACAACAACTATCAGAAGCTCAACTTCACTGTCATCGACAATAGTTTAGAAAGGGTCTTGTGCAACATTGCAACATGTGACAGTACAACCTCGGGAATTCCTAACTTTGGCCCCGCCTTTCTCGTTATTCTCCGCCTTGCACCCGCACAAAGTGGTTATTACCCTACTTCCGCCAGGGCATGCACCCTCTCATTAGTCACTGCCAAGCACTCTTGATTATATCTGCTGCCCGTTCCGCAATAATATACACAGGAACTTGCGTATGGGCACAAGGTACGTATGGCTGCGAATTCTTCCGAGTCAGCTTCCGAGAATATTTATTACTTCACAAAAAGGTGCGCACCATGACGGATGCATCAACAATTCTCAGTCCCGATACTTTCTTCACAAGCAAGTCAGGATCAACTACACCCCAGCTCGCATTCTTGGGTGACATCGCGGCAGTTGCCACAAGGTGTAAACCCGCCACCGTGTTATTTCTAATCACATCATCGATTTCTGCATCAGTAGTAGCATTGGCCAGGGGGCCAATAAAACCTGTTATGATGTTCTTCCAGGTGGGGGCTTGGGCAAACTTCGTGGCTTTTTTGATCCCTTCACGAACGGCAAGGATATCGAACTCGGATGTGTAATAACCCGGATCAATTAAGGGATCGTCAAAAGGATTGCTCGACCCGATAGTCACGGAACCACCTTTATCAATCAGCACGTCGGACTCCAAAACTCAATATATGCCCGACTTACGAGAAGCAGGGCTGACCAACAGAAGAAGGGCAGAATAAGCACCGTCAATCGCCTATATATGTATACAGGCCCGTTAGTCATGTTTAGAGAACTAGAAGTGCGACTTACGCCAAAGAAGAGCTCAATGTGCGCAGAATCGCGACCTGAAGACGGATCACCGAACCTCTTGATGATCGTTGAGTCATCAGGCAAACGCGTCCATGCGATGTGTCGGGTTGAGATGTATTCAACATAAGGACCAGTTCTGTTTGCATTCCAAAGCTCCAATGCTTGTGCTTGCAGTGCCGGATCAGAATCTAAACTGTAGTTCATCTTTGATCAGCACGTAGGTCAACAGACATCACTGATCTGGATTCTCACTTTGCCCAGGGACCTAAATCAATCGAGTTTGGCGCCAGGCCAAATGTAACGAAGAAACCCGAGTGGTCTGAGAGGTTTCGTCCGACGCTTGGGTTGTGCAAAACTGTAGAAATATTGAGTGCCTCCAAGTCGCTTTGGTCGCCAATACCGGAATGTAGGAGGATATGTGGGGTACCAATTGACCCTGCTGACAGAATGACTTCCTTGGAAGCAGTCAAGAGAGTGGCGTCGGATGAATCGGGGGACCGGATTTCGACGGTACGGATGGTCAAGTCCTTTGTTGCAGGGGTTTGAAGGACACGGGTGACGCGAGTATTAACGACAATATGTAGGTTCTTACGGGACTTGGTTTGACTGTCGAGATAGGACGTCGCGGCACTGCTACGTGTTCCGTCGTGGCCAATTGTGGACTGCAGCCAGCCTGCGAAAATATACTTGGTCAATCTTCGAAAATGCACCAATGTGAAGTGACGAACCTAGGCCGAGCGGTGTGCCGGAATTCATGTCCACGTTGAACTGGAAATCGCCACCAAGCTCCTTACTTGCTTGCAGTGTGGCTGAGTCGACAGCAGGGGAGCGGAAACCTGGGAGTGTCACAGGTACCTTTCCCGTGAAACTATGTGCCGCAGGATCAAATTGACCTTTGGTGTCGTGATTATCGACGGGGGCTTCGAACTTCTCGTTCTGACAACATCAGTTAATATCAATGACATAAACAACAGAATATGGATTACCCTCTTGATGTATGGCTGAAGCCTATCCCAGCTCCACCCAGGATCATCGGCAACTCTTGCAAAACGATCAAAGTCAGAAGCGGAGCCTCGAGTATAGACCATCCCGTCTGGTATGATGGAGTCGTTGTAAGTCTACATCCCTCTGATGTACAAATATGATACTCACTGACTGAGCTGGAACCACCAAGAATATGACCACGTTGCACGGTGACCACGCGGCTATTGAGGCCTTTCTGGGGAACAGTGGTAAAGTTCCAGTCGAGGCGGGTCAAAGCAGTGTGACCGGCGCCAAGACCGGGGATTATGGACTCTGTAACATTTTCGTTGCTGGAGAGTTTGAGATGGAGTAGGAGCTCGCAAGGTTGATAAGGAACATACGTTGGTCCAGCTTCAATAACTAGTACGTTGAAGATAGGGTTTTCGGTCAGCCTGCTCGCTAGAACTGATCCCGCTGTGCCACCTGCGAGTCGGTGAGCATCTACGAAGTGACCATAGATATGTTCACATGAAGATGAGTACGCACCTCCGACAATAATGAAATCCCATTTGAGGTCAGGGACATCCTTGATTGTGTCGTAGGTCGCACAGAAACCAAGAGAGGCCAATCCTGTGACGACCACTAAGTTAAAGAACATCCTACGGGCCACAAGAAACAGGGATGTGAAAGAATAACGCACACTTTAACGTGCATTTATATACCTGCTATACACATCGCCTGTGCCTTGAGAAATTCTGCATTCCCTCCGACACCCTAGGTTGTGTTAGCAAAAACCACTGTCAAGCTGAGTAACATGCGCGCAAAACAACGCGGAAGGTTTATTTTGGGAATGTGGCCGATGTACTCTGGCTGCAGACGTTGGTCGTCGGCATTATGTGGAAATGCAGATAGTCCGGTATTAGCGGCGATTCCGCCAATTTCTTCTCCCCATTCGGTGCGGTGGGAAGAGATTAAGGGTCTTCTTGAGCTCAATGAAATCATCGCCAGTGAGGTGTCCCTGGAGAACTACAGGAACGAGAAGCACGGAAAGGATAGAGAATGACAAAGATTACATCAAGACCAAAGCTTTACAGCTACCGCGTCATCAAGTCAGTACTTCCCCAATCCTTTTGTATAGTTGTTTCCCTACTCTCACCAGAGACGGATGTGCATCAAAGTCTCGCAGAGGGTACCCGGATTTTGAGCGCGTGAAAATTGTGCTGGAATTATCCTGCATTCAAAATCCATGGTACCCTCCAGAACGCCTTTTCACTTGGATTTGTGTCCAGTGTCTATTACCCATGTGTCGTTTTTCCTCTAGGTGAACGACACTCCACCCATATTTATTAATATTGCCGAACATCTTGCGCGTTCACTCGGCAACTAAACATAGACATATACACAGTCATGCTGATCGCCCTATCGTTATTAATATCCTAGATAGTCCCTGCGCTCATTACCTTTCGGCACAAAGGTTGATATAGAGTTCGGGATCAATCATCGTAGACCTGGGATGGAGTCTTGACAGACCTGTGATAGTCACGGAAGCGGGCAATGGGAGCTTCTTAGGACGCCTTCCAGACAATAAGTTAGTGTACGACCTGAATGCGGCTCCAGCCGTTTGCTCCTCTGAAAAGGGTGCATTCTTCAGCACGTTACACTTACATTAGAAAACAACCTGACGCCCAATGCATTGATTTGTGCGTTGAGTCAGCATGCATACGGTCATATCGGTCATATCATGGGATCAGAGACTCGATCCAACGGTAGTCGGTAGACTGTCGCCTTTTCTCAAAAAGCCCTACGTGATGCCAAAACCCTCCAGTCCTCTTCCAATATTACGGGTGTTCGATGTGACTGGTCTTCGTACCAATAAGCATTGAATGGAGTTAAATATTGAACATTAGACAACTTTATCGCCTTCATCTACCATCTTCCCACGGTCCCTTGTCCTGATGTCCGCCTTGGCGTCAGACCACAGAAAGATTTCCGGGAAGAAAGAATGGCTTTGACGGTGAAAGCTCTCTGCATGGAGGTAACAGAATGCAGCCACCATCTTTTGGCCCAGGTCACAAAACACTCTTCATGCAAATCCAGTGCTCGCTCAATGGTCGGCTGGTGAAAGGGTTGGCCGGTAAATTTGGTGATGGTCGACAAGAAAAATAAATAAAAACTCGCGTCTCAAGCGCAGTGGACACAACCGGAATCGAACCGGTCACCTTCCGCAGTTGCAAGCCCTATTTCATACCATGCAAAGCGGGCGTGATAACCAACTACACCATGTGCCCCTATATTCCAAGCGTTATCGGATACTCCTGCATGTAACTCCAAGGTGGGGAGTCTCATATTGGTGATGACATCGATCAACATTCTATTTTTGACACCTGGTTTCTAACCCCAATGAGCACTGGTGGGGCCACCAAATTATCGTCCTCTCCAACAGTCAAACCATGCCCTCCTCCACACTCGACACAATCCTACAAGCAGGCTTCCAAATCGCCGCTGACAGCGCCGACTTTGCCAGTCGAGTTCCCTCTCCCAACCTAGTTACTAATAATCACACTCAACAAAAACCCGGACATAGGATATCAAAATTACAAAGTCACAGACGCAACGACCAACCCCTCCCAAATCCTCACCGCCCTCTCTCAACCCGAGTACTCCTACCTAGCCGACGATGCGGTCCAACACGTGAATGAAAAACTTCCAGACGCAGATCCGAAAGAACGAACAGAGTTGGCGATGGACTACCTCGTACGTCCGTTAGATTCTCAAAGCTTTGGGCTGCGACGCCTACTAACAAGGGCTGCCTTTTTCCCTCCCCGCTTTCCATGTCCAGCTGGTGCAACTTGGCATCGAGATTTTAGGTCGGATACCAGGCCGAGTTTCGATTCCCGTCGACCCACGTCTCGCCTACAACTCCAACGGGATCATCCGCAAGGTTTACCTCTCACCACACCCATCCTACGTGACCAAGGAACTGATTCTATGTGGCACGTTCCCAGGCCCGGACCCTCATACGCCAATTCGAAGAATCAAACATCTCCCGCTCACGTATCCTCCTCAACATCCCCGCAACCAACCCCGGAATCCTAGCCGCCCAAACTCTCCAATCACCACCCTCGCCCCCGACCTCGACCTCAAGCGACCAAGACCAAGACCAAAATCCAATCCACACAAACCTCACCCACATCTCTGGTCTCGGTCAAGCCCTAGCCTCTGCAAAGGCCAAAGCGTCCGTCATCACCATACCCATGCCCATGAACCAAATTGAAGATGGGCGGCGGTCTTTGGGAGGAGAGTCGAATCGCATCTGTTCCACCACCGACACCAACGTCAACGACCAACTTCCCTCTAACGCCATTGCTCTCATACGTCAAATCCGCACATGTTTCAATACGTTCGGTTTTAAAACACAAATCATGGTATCTGATTTCCGCCATCTGGGAGGGGTCCTCGATTTGGCCAAACAAGGTAAAAACGGGGGTGGTCCAGATTTGTTCGTGTTCCGGCCAGCGACATTACACAGGCTTAAAATGATACAAAGCCCAGAGGAGGAAGTGAAGCCGGACAACACCTTGGAGTCGACGAACCGTCTCGAGTCAAGTTCCCCTTCACATAACCAGGTATCGCCCTCCGTGCATGATTTGGCAATGGAGCGGGGAGCATTGGACAAGATACCGGAAGCACTTGAAAAGTTGATCGAGGATACGAGCATTTTGGAGGAGAAACTCAAGATTCAGATTATATTGTCCAAGATGTCGTCTGAACCGACGATGGCAAAGGGATGGAACGTCAAGTACGTTGACGTCAAGTTGTGATCACCGTGGTGTAGGCTTTTTCAGAATATCAGTAGTGTGTCGCTTCATGAAGTAGTGGTGGTTTGTGGCTGAAAGTTCCAGGTCTTGATAGACGAATCCGTGGTAACAGGCTGTAACCTCCGCCGTGATCTAATACGAACCTCTTTGTTCTCGTCAGAATCATCATCTGACGAATCCCCATCCGAGTCTATGTCTCTGTAATGCCGTGAACCAGAGACGGAAAGTAAAACAGGGTGATGCGGATGAAAGGACACTGATCCAACAGAATCTGGTCCATCAGTCAGTCAGGGTAGGGTAAGGAAAGACACGGCGCATTCTAACCTGAATGAGCATCAAAAACGAGATCAGGCTCTTTGGTCACCGTTTCCGAGTTGTCCAAGTTGACCCCTTCTGGCGAACTGAGATCAAAGACAAATATGGACCCTTGCTAAAAGCACGAGTTCAGAAAAACAAAACGCACAAAGTGATGGATGATCCGTGGAAATTTTTTTTTACCTGGTCACCAACTGCAAGTCTCTGCCCTGAGAGATCCAAGTCGAACAACATCTTTTGGTTTGTCGTTGGTTTGTGGGGGATTATGTATTTGGCGAATGGAGTGCTGATGTCGGTACGTAGGTCCCAGGCAAGTATAGCTTCGCGGCGGCGGTAGGCGGCATAGAGAATATGTGGGCTCGTGGGGTTGAATCGTAACTACATTTTGGTAAGGCCGAAGTTAAAATGGTGACTATTGGAGCTTGGACGTACTTGTGTGATTCCTGCACGGTCTCCGCCTCCTACGAACATGAGGGGTACGTCGCCTTGTGATTCGTTGTACAAGGCAAGGTTTGATAGTGTGGGATTGAGCGTGCCTGCTGCGAAGAAAGCGTCCGATTCGGAACTGTAGTTGGGAGAAAAGGCAAGAGCTGAGACGATTCCTGGTATTGAGAGAAAAAGATTAAGAGACGTAGAGGGCAAGGAGGATGGGTGCATACCTTTAAGCCCATCCTTGCTCTTACGAGACGGCGTTGTGAAGATCCGTGTCCCTTCTCCGGGCCTAGCGACATCGAAGACTTCAATGGCGTCTTCATATCCACAATAAAGCCTAGGTATTCTTTGTCAATGTGGATGTAGGAGGGGATGTTGATTTGAGACTTGCTTTGTGGCATTGAGGTTGAAAGTCATCGAGTGAGGTGCAACGAATCGTTCGCGATGGTCGATAATCTTGTACGATGCGCGCAGCTACTTAATCACAAGCTCAGACAAAGTGAAATTTCTGCGCAAGAGGTTCGCACCCGTCCATCCGAGGCGTCGAGTAATTTTACTGGGCAGTCACGGACAGACGCCAAGAAGCAAAATGAAGCAGGGTTGTTAGGGGAGGCGGTTGGGTACCACGTAAAGTCAAGTACTGGGGCAGGCTGGCGAAGAACGAGACTGGGTCCTGCTGGAAAACATAGCTTGAGTGTTGTGCTCGCACAAAAGTTGATATATGGGCTGACTTGACGCGGAAGTGGACGACGGAGGTCTATATGTGGGTGAGGCGTGGCAGGACGAGATGGAGGAACTGGGATGTACGGGCAGAATAACTGCAGAGTTCTATCTTCGCAATGGGCCATGAATGCATATCCATCAGGTGTCCTGTAGCATTGGATTCAGTATGAGTTGTAGCATATGATGAAGGTGTCTACCATTTTGCGCTTCGTGCAAAATTCTGGTGACTGGATTCGTCCCTGATTTCGTAGGTCTGTCTGGCTTCAGGTTGTGTAGACAAGTCGTATACTGGAGGTGACCAGGCCAGAGCGGCAGAGTCGGAATCCATAGTGGAGGTTTGAGGAAGACAGAGCGTGTCAAACAAAGGCCAAATTTGAAAATTCTAATTGAATCTATCACATCACTTCCAAAAATGAAAATGGTTGTGTCGGCAGCTACTGTCGAGAATGCGTCTATCAGAAATGACGAGGACATCTATCAACTCAACTGCTCGCAGCCTCGACAGGAACAGCAGTCAATGCACCACTCTCCAACTTTTCCTGTAGACTATTCCTCTTGCTCATCCACCTCCCGCGTTCCTCCACCTCCTGCGCCTCCCGCTTAATAATCGATATCCAGTCAAAACACACTGAACAGTCCACCGTCCTGTGCTTTTCGCATTGATACGACTCTTCCGTGTGCAACGCCGCGACTGCACCGAAGACATACGCGTTCAGCTGTTGGCGTTCCTGAGGTGGGGGAAAAATAGTACGATGCGGAATGACGTGATCAGTAAGTACCTCGTCCCGCGCGTGTCAGACGCGGTACGATACTCGTGCCCTTCTAGGTATGTGGCAGTGACGAAAACTCACCTCGACTTCAAAGTCAAGAAACTCGGACATATCTCCCAGCTCGTCCTCAATCGTCACGTTGTTGCTCATCCGGTGGTCACAACAACACATTTGACAGTATTCGTCTCCGTGTGCTGCGCAGAACATGAATTGGTTCACAATAATGTGCTCGATCTTGAACGACATGGTCGGATATAAAAGTCGAAACTTGCAAAAAAATGAGTGACGGGTAGCGGTAGCAATGAGAGTCTGGAGGTAGGGCGGACGGCGGGGTGGCAGCGCGAAGTAGAAGGACTGACTATTAATGCTGAGGTTACTTAAGTATGACCCTGGGCGCTTTCGCATTACCTATCACACGTGGCTCTATGTATGTAAGGCGAGGGGCACGGAATCCTGAACATGCACCACCCATGCCAAAGTTTGCCTTTCAGGATTTTCACGCCACACCCCTCAACCAATGTCCCAACCTGCTTAAAACTCAGTCAACATCATCAACCGCCGCAGATTCCCCCGCCATCACCATCCTCTGGGAACTTTCCGCAGACCCCGTCGTGGTCCTCAGCCCCTCAAACTCCGCCGCAAAATTTCAGTATCAACTTGGTCCAGTCGAAACAATCATAGCAGTCGACAGTTCCGTCTTTAGCGCATTTATACGTTTCCTTTTTCTTATTGGCCAGCTTGGCACCTAGAGTACGCATTGAGTGCCGACAAAGCTCCAGTATGTGAGCCAGTGAAAGAAATTATGAGAGTGACCTACGTCGATATTTCCTCGATTTTCTCAAGAGTGGCGTCGTCTAATTCCGTCCATGGTCGGTGCAGAACATAAAGTAGTTGACAACGAACGAGTCTCCGAGGCGCAATGACGTCACGACCAATCGGTGTCCTTGACGCGTTGACGCGACTCGGTATTAACCCCTTCACCGCAGGACGTTTTCTGTCCAACTGGAGGAATTCTCCTGGAGGGACCTTCGTTATGGGACCCGGTTCCGCGGACCGTGAGCCAATGAATACCTGTCCCAGCCCTGCATCACAACCTGAATAGATATCACATTCAACTTTTCTCTCTCCTTCTAGCACTGCGTCAACAGAATACACTAACCTCAACACGCCCTCTGGCGACTTCTAGTACTTTAAAAACCCCCGCTCCAAGTCGCCCAATCGCTAATTAGGCTTGTATCATATTCCTTCAAATTGGTTCGCTCTGAGTTCCCGTGCATGCATGGGAGATTTTGCAAGTCTTGGATTTGAGACTTTATTGGCTCCCTTCAGCCTCTTTGGAAGTACATACTTAGTCTACCTATCGCTCAGAGTTAGCGGATCTGGAACGGAATAACGTACGATCCCCACCGCCGAGAATCTCCCTCATAAACCCTGCCGGGAGCTCTCAGACCTATGAAAACTAACTGCGTGGTTATTGTGCATCGATCCAGCTGGTTTCGATTCCCTGAGCACACACAATATATATTCATCGAATGGGTGGTACCCCCACACTTTTTGAACGTTATAACCACCCTCGACCGCAATTCTCCAACATGTCCAGTGTCCCTTTTGTTCACGCCGAACGCCTCAACCAATGTCGCAACCCGCTTAGAGTTCAGTCAACATCATCAACGTCAACCCTCTTTCCCGCCGTAGATTGCCCCGCCGTCAGCATCCTCTGAGAACTCCCCGCACTCGACCCCGTCGCGGCCCTCAGCCCCTCAAACACCTCTGCAGATTTCAGTATCAACTTCTCCCAATCGAAACAATCACAGCAGTCGACAGTTTGGTGTTTATCGCATTTATACGTCTCTTTTTTCCTATTGGCCAATTTGGCGCCTAACGCGTACGCGTTGAGTGCTGGGCGATTCTGTGATTACGAAGCTCCGGTATGTGAATTGATGAAGGAAGCTTTTATGATGAGAGGGGGACGTACGTCGATGGTGAGGAAAAGCTCTGAGAGTTTCTCGGTGGTGGGTTCGTTTAATTCGACTTGGTAGTTGTTGCCTTCTCGATAATCGCAGAAGCAGGAGTTGCAGAATTCGCGTCCGTGGTCGGTGCAGAACATGAAGTTGTTGATAACGAATGAGTCGCCGAGGCCCATTGTAGCAGGAATTAAGAGATGGTGGTCGTTTGTGCCCAAAGACGTGAAGAGGCAACCAGGATGCATATATGCGTACATTCACGGAATGACGTCACGACGATATGATAGAGTTGGCTGTGTAGATAAGGCTCGGTTATTTAGCCCATCGACCGCCGGACGTTTCTACCCAGCACAGACGTGAGTTGGGCTGTTCCGTCGATGGCTCAATTCCATGGTCACCTTCAAGAGATTATGCCTCACCCGTGCAGAAACCCCCTAGCCCTAGACACTTTTGTGGATGCAGCGGAAGGGAGGAGCAATGACCACCTTTTTGTTAGCTTCGAGGTCTTCATGAGTGGATCGGTCAAATATATATGCATAGCGTTATCCTGAGGCTCTTAGGGCCATAATTAGGGTGGGACATACTGGGGTTGACACGCAGGGCACGTCTGGCTGATCTAGAACGAATACTTAGGGTGGAACTACCTGCATGTCCGCCACGTCGTACACCACTTGTGCATATCAGATAACCCTGTCTAATCCTGGCTTGGATGCATACTACCCAAAGTGCACTCTCACTCAATACCCAATCGAACAAGTCGCCCATCCCAGGTCCTTCTCCTCCAAACCGTTATGGTTCAAACGTTCAAGAGCTTCCTCCTGGCTTCCTTGTCCTATTATGAGACCAGGGGTCATGTCAATGTTCTGGATCACACGAGCAAGCGAGAAAACTATCTCTCCCTGATCCTCGAGGGTATAATATCCTATATTAATCTGCCGTACATGCCATGTTGTTTAAGCAAGAAACGGAGGTTAACGCCCATAGCGGAGTACGTACTATACTTTTCCAACCAGCTGCGAAGTTGAGGAAGACGGATGAGATAACCAACAAATTTGCCCATTGCGGAAGTTAAAGGATGGGCGAGTTCATGTGGTCGTCCTTGGGTAAACAGAAAAAGATACACGACGTAGAAGCCAACAACGAGGACTACAGCTGGATACAAGTGGGTAGCCTGTCTAATGCACCAAGCGTGACTAAGGGTTCCGAAGGCGAAGGAAGATGGGACGAACGAAGGCAGCTAAGAATAATAAGAGCAAATGCGTGACAGAATGTTCTCCAACTTGAGTCACAAATTAATAATCAGCGCTGAGCAGTTTAGTGCCAGCTTGTCAATATCTTAACCTTCTACGTCGGACGCTAGTCCATAATTGTGGCAGGCGTTTGTAGTTGCCAGAGCCCACAAATAAACCTTGCTTCGGGGTATAAACTCTACCAGGGATTTTGCCTAATGAAAAGCCGCCTTTGCCCTCACATCGGACCTAGCCATGACACTGTCACTTGTAGCAATCTTGTACGGCAATTCCTAAAGTATCGTGACCTCTTCTTGCTTTGTCCCTAACTGAGACTTTATGTGCGTTGACGACCTTTGAGTTTCTCGAGATTAGTTGTGTCCAGTTCCACTCGGTAGTTGTTGTCTGCCCCATAATCACAAAGTCTTGAATGGCGGGATTCACGTCCATGGCCGGTGCAGGACATAAAGTCATTTACAATGAATGAGCCGACAAGTCCCAGAGGAGCAACAGAAACGCAGGATACAATCAAGAGATTGTAGTCGTTTTTATCGGCCAATTTTATCCTAGTCACATCCCATTTCATCTCCTCTATACCCCCCCGCTTCGAGATTGCCGTTCAGATTTGTAGTTCTACTTGTATATAGAGAAAAGAGAAGAGTTTCATGCAGTAGTGGCTATCGAGTATCACCCCACGTTAGGGTCTTATAGACATTAGGATTAGCAGAAAGGTCCGCATGTATCACACCGTTAGACACACAGAAATATTCCCCTCAATCCGGATTTTTATTTTGTTGAAGAATTTATGGACATCAGGTGCCAGTGCGAGAACACTTTCACAGAAGATGCCGACTGCACCGCTAAGCTCACACCATACCAGGACAGCAGGCTAGCACCGTGACAGACACCACATACAATATCTAAGTCGTATACAGACTTATGGATGCAGCGGGAAGGGAGGAAGGTTGATTACCTTTTTGTCAGCTTCAAGGTCCCCTGCTGCCTCGCGGATCGATTGAAAGATATATGTTAGCTCTGCCGTGAGTATGGGCTTAGTGTTATCGTGAGCTCCTTAGGGCCATAGTTGAGGTAGGACATGCTCCAAACCGCTCTGGCTCAAGAGCTCCATCCTGGCTTCCTTGTCCTGCTCCTCCTCTGTTATGAGACCAGGAGTCAGGTTATTGTTCAGGACCGCACGAGTAAGCGGGGGTTTTATTTCTCCCTGATCTTTGAGAGGAATGATATCCCCGTACTGATCTGTCATAGATTCCATGCTCTCTAAGCGAAAAATACCCGTGGCGGTGTCCCCAGAGTATGCGCTATAGCTTTCCAACCAGGTGCGAAGTTGGGGAAGGCGGATGAGATAACCAGCAAATTTGCCCGTTCAGGTTGTCATCAAGGGCTTGTGCTACTCACGGACGCCCCTTGATACACAGGCAAAGGCACAGGGCGTAGATGCCAGCGACTAGGAATGCAGCTGGATACAAGTGCGTAGTTTCTCCAGTACACCAAATGCGACTAAGAGTTCTAATGGCGACGGAAGATGGGACAAACGAGGGCAACAAGAGTAAACTGTTTTGTATCAGGTTTATAAAAGCATAGACGTGACAGGATGTTGCCCAGCTTCTGGGTGAGGGACAATTCAGTGCTGAACACAGGAAGGCTTCAAGGCACTTCGTCATTGTCTGGGAGTACAATAGTTTTCTCTACTTCCGGCCGTTCTCCATAGATTATTCTCTTCCCAGTACCAGTATAACATCCTCGCAACCACTGAAGTTAATAGCATTGTGCCTAAAACGTCTCCCAAACATAGACAACCCCAAGGAATTTATGGCCCTTCAAGGCGTTCACTTCAAAGTCACTATTTCTGGTTGACGTTTTCCATACCTTGCATGCAGGCACTTCAGTGGGGGACTCATGGAATGGGATGCTTCGTCATGTCAGGCGCATGACAATAGTTCGGGAATATGAAATGTGGTGTGGGATAGAAGAATTTGTTAGTCGTACAAGGCGAGGTTTAGTTGTCGAAGCTACCGTCAACCGAATCCCACTTGGTGGTGCCTACTGTGCAAGAGCCTTCTGCCCTGTGTGATCAACCACCAGCAAACCAGCTCGCGAATCTCCGTTGTCAGAAAGATCAGTATACTTCTGCTAGAATGAAAGGAACACGGATGTAGTGGTGAAAGAGAGTATTTTAAGGACAAGCTATGCCTGGAGCCATGTATATATGGGGTTGAACACCGATTCGGATGCTGGTATATATTCTACGCGATGAACACCGACGACTGATGCTCGGATGTCCTGCTGAGCTTATTGAAAACATGATGTTACAGCAAGTGGCGGAAACTGATACACTTACTCCAAGGCAGTAGCCATCAACATCAGATAATTGGACCCGGGTAGATCTCTACTTATTAGAGCCTATTCGCAAGCTGTTTTTAGCGAGATTTTGGGAATGGAGTGGATCAGTTCCAATCCAGATTCCAGTGAAATTTGACTGAAAGCAGGGCTGTGAATGTGCTCTGTTACCAGAATGCAGACTGCCGACCGTTTCCTTCGGTCAGCCGATCTGTGTGCATCTGTAGCATTCGTAGTTCAAAGCAGTCGCCACCTCTACCTGATGGGCTGTGTCGTAGAATTGGTCTGGGTAAAAATATTTTCGTAGCTATTAATAACTGAGATGAGATTAGAACCAACTGCAGTGGCTTCATGGTGTAATACTTCGTGACATACATCAGTCGCATCAAAATGGCAGTGAATCTTCCCAAACTCCACAGCTCACATTGGGAGTATAAGTATGGAGCGCTCTGTTTGAGGTTCATGGACATGTCGAAGTGGTTATTTACTGGAGTCACTCTACTCTCGTCTATAAGCTACTCATGGGGGTTTCCTCCTGCAACAGGCAGCTCCGGCCAGTCCGCAACCGGCATTGAATCACAAGAGAGTCATCGTACCTTGGAACAAATAATCTGGAGCTGCTTCGCGACGATATTCGCCTGCACGTGGATTGCAGTCCATCCCAGTGTCCCCGATAAACCGACAAGTTCAAGATGGCCGCATATCAAGAGGCGTGCTATTATGATGGCAGGTGCAATTGTTGCACCGGAGTTCATGGTCCTCTGGGCGATCAGAGAAAAGCTGATTGCGGCAAAGATCGTCAAAGAATATAACAGAAGGCTTCATATGTCTCGTTGTGGGTTTCTCTCCATTCGGTGATGCAACTATTTGTTGATTGACGCTCATCTAGGCGAGATGAGGAGATCGAATTGCCTGCAGGGGCAGGCATGGACGCTCACTCATGGGTTCTTCCTCTTGATGAATGGGTTTGTCCTCTATAACGACAATGGAGATCCAATGGGACCGCTCATCCCCGCCATTCTCTTCCATAAATTGGACAGCGGTGAGATAGGCCTCCCAATCGCAGTGTCCAAAGAAGAGATACAAGACAAGAGTAAAGGGGACTTCTTTGCAAAGCTGATAGTCGTCACACAAACAAGCTGGTTCACGATTCAATGCTTTAGTCGCACAGCCAAAGGCCTTCCGTTGACGGCACTGGAAGTTGTCACGCTTGCATTTGCGACGTTGAATGGCTTTACCTATGCCATGTGGTGGCACAAACCCCAAAATGTCGATGTTTCCGTGCCTGTCGTCCTGGGCCCTCGACCCCAAACCCCGGCGTCCCGGTCGCTAGCAGTAGCGAATGGCTCCGAGGCGCTGCCAACAAATACTAGAATGTGTGGCAATGGTCCTCTTAATGAAGTTATTCACCCCCCATTTTGCTTCATATCCGAGATGCGTGAAATGGCGCGAGATGGAATGCCCAACTTCCTAGGATCCTTTTTCCAAGCATTCATGTTCCCTTTCAACATGACTGGAGATGTGCACCTACTCTCCAAATTGCCATCGTGTTCCAATTTCACGGCGACGTCCCATGAGCTGCTAGTCTTGTCGAGCCGATTTGCCCTCACAGTCGCGTTTGATGGGCTGCACCTCCTCTGGTCGGCTTGCTTCGGATCTGGCGCAGAGGCTCGTTTGTGGCGTGTCTCAGCTGCTTTGTGCTCACTGATGTCCTTGGTATGGCTCCTTACCAGCTTCCTCCATCACTTTTGCACGCGCCAATCATGGCGACCCAGCACCAGTGTTCGAGTATATCGGAAGATGTTATCTTTTTCTTTGTTGTTGCTTCCAGCATACTTTTTTGCACGGCTTGTATTATTTGTTGTGGCTTTATCTTCTCTTCGCTCCCTTCCCTCAGGGGCATTCGGGGATGTTAAATGGAGTAAATACATACCACACTTCCATTAGTTTAGGTTTCAGGACTTCACTTAGGGATGTGAGAATGAGATAAGGACTGCATATAAGGCTATCAGAATTCAAAAAACAAATTGTTAGTGTTCAGGAGAGTCGAGACATGCACGGTGATATCGCGTACATATCCTGTGATGAGCTTGTGTTCTGCACATTTAGATGTAAACTTGGCAAAGACCTCGCTCCAAGTCCAAACCATAACAACATTGCTAGTCTGATTCACGAGCTCAACAACACATCAGGAGTCTTTGGTCGATGATTGCAGTGGTTCATTCACGGCCTTGAGGACATATAAAGAAGGAATCAGCTTTGACCTAATTAGTTTGCAGCCCGGCGAGTTGGGAGACTGCTTGGAATCGCCCACATCAAATGTTGGTCTGCATATGGGATTGGCTGAATGGCGGAATAGAGATCTCAGGTGTATGAAGCATTCATGAAGAACAGGATGCAGGGCTTTCTATTGTCAACTCCATTCTCACAGCTTATTTCTGTCTCTTGATCCTAAAGAAATACAGTAAGAACTCAGTCACTCGACGTATTCGTACGAGAGCTACATTGACGCACCTGAAGATATACAGTAAGGGCTAGAATACTAATCAGTATCACGAGAAAAGGCCAAAGATGAGTACTATCTAACTCACCTCAGTGCACTCGACGTATGTGTACGAGAGCTGAGGAAGTCTATCTACCAAGACTGTATATATACTCTATCCCATCAAGGGTCGCAAAAGACATAACGTTAAAGGGATAAAAGAGTTATCTATGAAAAGACGTGTGGGACAAAGGGAGAGTACTGTGAAAGGTCTATCTGAAAGGCAAGGGTCCTAACAAAAGCCAACAGAGTGGCGGTCAGTGTCCATTCGCCATCAGAGACTTCGGATCGGAAAGTTCGGCTCGGAACGGATTTGCACCCGACAGACCGATGACCGGATTACTCAGAACATGAAGGTTTAGTGCGGCCATTGCTGCTGCAACGAAGATGGGTACTGTAGGAGAGTCGTACGGTGTCCGCGTAGAGGCATAAGTAAAGAAAAGGTGGTTAAGATTATTCCCCCCACTACGAAGCTGGCATAAGGGTTTTTATATCTGCCAACTCGAGTGAATGCTCAGCGAATTCCTATACCATTGACTGGCGAACTGTAGCTAGTAGGGTCATTTGTAGGAAATAATGTCATTATGGTCTTGAAAGGAGTGAAAGCTAACAAAAGGGAATAGTCGCAATCTCAAACTGAAGCCCTGATATCCTTCACGTCAACTTCATCGTCCACGCGTCGTCCTCGCCTAGCCACATCGACACCCCTACAGTACAACACTGGGGGTCATCCGCACGCAGTCTTAAGTTATCAGTTCCGGTAACGTTGTATGATTACTCACAACGCCGAGGGCTTCGTGTGGTGGGCTGGGTTCAGAGATTTGTTGAACAGTCCCCAGCGGTCTCTCGACGCATTCTTAGAGTCGGGGTCAATGAATTCAGACGCAACCGAGTGTGGGTAAGTGGTGTGTTCCATGTGACCTCAGTCAAATGCCAAGTCTACGCTTTGATTTTACAGTTATCAAGGTTTCCCCTACTCAATTTCAGACAGCGAGAACTGGTTCTATGTCTTCTATTAGACAATACGGTGAGTTGATACCCTCATGCGCGGACATGCTTGAGGCAACCCTTGTGCGGCTTTCACGGTGATCGGCTGTAGCATCTCGCTTCGAGTTCTGTTTTTGTTTCGGATGTTGTACAGAACCAGTTGAGAGCAATGGGACTTGCATCAGTTGGATGTTAATACACTTCACACCATCAAGTCAAGTATGCGGCTTTTAAAAGCACTGGTGGTATCAGGCTATGACTTGTCCTAGAGAGCATCAATAGGTGGAAGTGTCCATGTAGCAGCCTAGCGCAGCCCTGGTATGGAGGCAACCTTGCAGTAGGTAGGACTCATCCAAAATTAGTTTCATCAAGATCGCGAGAACGAAGTGCCGACTATGCCTGACTTATAGGATTCTGCGTCACTGAGCTTGGCTAACGACACATTATCGACCAGTCGAGGATCCTGACTTACTCTCCCTCAACTGAAACACTCGAATTTCGCATCTCTCAATCTCCACAAGTCTCCAAAGATGTCAACTCTGGAGAATTGCTTGCACCATCGCACCCTACCAGAAATCATATGGAGTTGCCTTGCCACGATCTTCGCTTGTACATGGGTTGCAGTCCATCCGAGTGTACCTCTGCCTGGTCACAACTCGGAGTCATTATGGTACCAACTCAAGAGACGGGCTGCGTTGATGACCAGTGCAATACTTGCGCCGGAGTTTATGGTCTTCTGGGCTATCGGGGAGAGACTTGCAGCAGCAAGGATTGTGGAGGAATATAATAGGCTGCACGACGTTGGTGAGAGACATCACGCTTTTCAGTACCATAGTGAGTTAAAGGGTGATGAACAGGGCAATCGGAGTCAGCAGCTTCTGCGGATGGGCGGAAGTGGACACTCACTCACGGCTTTTTTCTTCTCATGAATGGATTCATGCTCCACAATGAGAAAGGAGATCCCATAGGCCCTCTGACAGTTGCGATCCTTTTTCAGCCGTCGGAGGCAAACGAGCTTGAGTTCCCGTTGATAATATCAGGGCGGGAAATAGAGGACAAAAGCAAAGGCGATTTCCTCACGAAGCTGGTAGTCGTTTTTCAAACGACCTGGTTCGTCATACAGTGTGTTGGACGCATAGGGGTAGGACTCCCTTTGACGGAGCTGGAGGTTACCACCCTTGCGTTTGCGCTATTAAATGTCATAACATATGTGCTCTGGTGGCATAAGCCGCAGAACGTCAACCTTCCGATACCTGTTGTCCTGAAACCAAAGCCCTCGATTCCACCACCTCAGCTTGTGGAGGGAATCAATATCAGCAATCTACAACATCAATTCTGCCTCGTAAGTCACTTGCGGGAGCTGCACAGTAGGGCGAGAGGGTGGGCCGAGTTTCTGGGACTTTTCTTCCAATGTATAACATACCCTTTAATCTCTAATAACGTGGATCACCACCCTCCGTGCCGATTAACACAGTCATATAGTATCCGCCGAACTTCTGAAATGATCGTTCGGGTATCTTTGTCTGTGACTGCGATGGTGTTTGGTGGTTTCCATCTGCTTTCCTGGTCGGGCGTCTTTCCATCTGATGCTGAAAGGCTTATGTGGCGTTTGTTTGCTATTCTCTACACATTCATACCAGTGACTTGGATGTCAATGGCTCTTATTAATTCCTTCGGGTGGATGGCGCTCCAGCCCTTGCAGACTCAGGATAGTACTGTTCTCCAATCAAGGTTGATGCAGTTTGTCTTGATTTTGATCCCTGGATATGTCCTCGCTCGTCTCGCATTGATCGCCATAGCCTTTTCTTCACTTCGCGCCCTTCCACCAGACGCATTCTTGACTTTTGATTGGAGTAGATTAATGCCATATTTCCAGTAGATGTCTGCTGAGTATTGATTAATTAAAGCATCAAACAGTGACACCGGCTCGTGTCTCCCAAGTGGGGGAGCATTGCACTTGATTGAGGCTTGACCTGCGCCGATGCGGTTGACTGCATCGCGTGCAACATATGATCATCTTACTTCAGTCAGAGCTCGATGTGCAACGGTCGTCATGTTCCGAACATTCCATCGTTGCGCACTTAAGATTGTCTGAGGCATCCCCATTTAGAACCCTAACCTCTGGCGCAGTGCTTTGCCCCTGTTCAACCACTACTTGTCATTCAACCATTCCATCGTCTACCCCAGAAACACTGTACCTTCGTCGCGATACCTGCTAATAAGTACGTATAATGCTGGAATCGGCTATCACGCGACACTCATACTTGAACACCAAGGTTTTCATACAAGCTAGAAGTGGAACGTGTAGGCGCCTCCAGCAACGTCCTTTCAAAAGCATGCTTATGCTTCCCAATCAAGGTTAATAGCCTGACTCGTGTGTAGATATGTCTGCAAACGAGTACTACAACTCAGCTCCAGGCCAAGGGTGCGTTCGGCACCTCTTCATCAACACGCCACAGCATACCTTAACTAATTGACTCTAGGTTCCAATCTCCAGATTCATTCTGGAAGGTGGACCCACCTGCGTCCTCGACCAATACTCACTCCCCTCCGTTGCATGTCCCACCACCAAAAGGCGCTCATGGGAGTGGAATCTCTCAAGACCCCAATTTCTCATTAACCAACTTTCCACCAACCTACGGCTCTGCGGCGTCCCCGACGAAGCCTATACCCATTCCTCCTCCTCGCGACGCGATACCCGTGCCACCGCCCAACACACAACAAAAAGGTCATGCCCAGTCTCCGCCAGCTCCTGGAAGCGCCGGGAGCTGTGTCACGGACGAGAGTGACGACAGCCTCGTTCACATTCGCCTTCCTGGCGGTAACGCCACCAGGTCCCGTCATCGCTCAGACAGTCTGAGTCTCACCCAAAGCAATCTCCAGCACCATAATGATCTCAGTAGTGGCGTGGTTTCTTCCACGCGCGATTATGGTTCCAATCGCAAGCGCGTCCGCGGAAAGGAACTCGCGACGCATTCCAAGGACACTCTCATACAGATGCTTATCAGACAGGAGCACCAATACGATGAAGGTCGGAAGTTGTTGCGCAATGCGTTGGACAAATTGGAGCAGTACAAACTGGATCTGGTGGAGGCCAATAATCATTGCAGGAGATTGGAGAGAGCGTGTCAGAAGTTGACAGACGAGCGGATGTTGATGCACACGCAGGTGACCGAGGCGGTGGGGAAAGCTCAGCAACAGGCTTTGGCCTCTCAACAAGAGCTGTCCATTTACAAGCTCAGACTAGAACACGCTGAACATGCTTTGTGCGTTCCCTTCTCTCCCTTGTGCGACCTTTCATTCATCACCCTCACGTCCTTCTCAGAGCAAACGCAAACGCAGACCTACGAGAGGCGAGACTTCAGCGTGAAGCGGCCAGAAATGAAGCAGAACAAGCACGCAATGAAGCACGCCGAATCCGAGAAGAGAGCAACATGCGTGAGGCGCGCG
>JAEUWJ010000225.1:0-85631 GCA_018524395.1 Podaxis carcinomalis | reverse complement strand
AACAGGGTATAGCAGTCACAATATCGTGACATATGTTTTCAAATTGGGCGTGTAGGCTGAGGGCTTGCTGAAAGATCTGGGCCAGAAAATTGCCTCCATCACCTACAGTTGATCCCTGCTGGACAAGGAAGACAATAAAGGCATTTAAAGAGTGCTGGGTGGTGTCATGATATTATAAAGCTTGTACATGAGGCTAGCAACATACAATGGACTAATTAATGCCCAAACAGGTTGGATTTGGCAGCGTGGGAACTACATCAGAGTGTGGGATTAAAACCATGACCAGAACTGGCATTTCGTTGCCGAACAGAGCCTTTGGCAGTCGACAAAATCTCGGTAGAATTTCGGATCAACATCCACTGACATAAGAGCATCCAACAGCTGAGGAGTCGGGGTAATGCAGAATACATACACCGCTTTTTCCCAACTGTCCTTGGGAGCTGGAAGGGGATTTGCTATGGGTTATGATAGAGTGTGGGTTATGACAAGTATGGGATAAGGCAGAGGCAACTGTAGTGGATTTGTGCAAGGCACTAGGCCGTTGACTGGTATGCATGAGGAATTGAATTTTGGCGTGGCATTCCTGTGACAACGTTTTTAAACACTAGGCCGTGTCAAATATTGCTTACTCACATAGGCTCTTGGGTATGCTGGAGAGCTCCCAAGTATCCTAGACGCTCGTGACTGAAAAGTTTTCAAACACTGGGCCAGTGATATCATAACGAAAATGTCGGCATGTAGGGGATGTTGAAAGGATTGTTTGCCATATGGAGCGGCTGGGGGCCCTGATTGATCAACGTCAGGGTTGAAATGTTAACCGCGTGATGCGATGAAATTCCACCTTCTACCACCTTCCGCCTTCTATCCATCATGCAACTTATTTAATGCGATGATAGCATCCGAAGACACGTCTTCTAAGGTTGTGTATTGTTCCCTTCCAAATGGCCGAAGTTACAAATGATGCTCGGAGTCTAGTATAGTTCCAGGATCAAGATTCCATACCCCACGGGGCTCCACAACGACAGAAACACGAGCTTGTGGTGGCATGAGAACACTCGGGGAAAGGGGTATTCTGGGTTGCGGACTCATCATCAATTGGCCTTTTTTGGTGGAGCATATACCTGTTGATTTCACAGAATTGTCCCCTTAACGGTCTCGTGATGGAAGTCTCATCACCCACGGCTTCCGAAGCGTTCTACTTTATTCTATTTTCGTCCTGTGGCAGCTTCCCTCAAGCGAAGCATGTGGTCCCGCGCGGCGCATTGGGTGGTTTCCACGATAAAATCTGCGCTCTTTGACATTGGTGAGATCATCGGGACTGCCAGCATCAGCCATCAATATGCACAAACCCCTCTTCCCTGGTTTTTGGTTGGGTTACATATAGTATATCCCCGCATACCCACCCATTTTTGACCCAAGTCCACTTTGGCCTTGCCACTGCACAGCGTTTTGCCGCTTGTCCCAGCAATTTACGTTGGACCATGGAGCCATTGGACCCCGCAAGGCGAAGCAGTGGCATCTACCACACCGACTTTGGCAGCCAGCATAGTTTTACGTCCGATGCTGTATTGAGAGGTAGGTGCTGGTCTTCTCAGGCATCGCGAACCACTAACACACGAATTAGAACACGCTGCACAACCCGCCGGAGTTGCCACCTCGACAGCGGCTGGAGTCCCCATCGCTGCCGTCGGCCAAGGCGCGGGAGCTGGGGCGCTGAGCGGCGGAGACGGATCCGACGCGCCGCAAACTCAACCCCAGCAACCCAAAGTTCCCATCTACAAAAGGCGCTGGTTCATCATAACATCAATAGTAGTCGCCTTGCTTGGGATCGCGTTGCTTTTCATCATCCTATTCCCAGTCATCCGCGCCATCGTTCAATTAGTCGTCAACAGAAGCCAGATTGACGTCGACAGGGCGGTAATCGCAAACGCAAATAATGACACGTGAGGGCGGTTTTTTTCTCTCTCACATTTATTGCTAATTTCGTCTGGGTAGGTTTCAACTCGTCTTCCAAGGCAATGTTGGTCGGACTCTCATACATCATAGGGGAGAAACTCACCTTTTTCTAGGTGACTCATACGGGTATCTTTTCGGCTTCAATCAAGTTCACGAATCAGGTGGACGTATACTGGTTAAAGAATCCCGATACAGACAAAACCGGTATCAAGATTGGTCACACGGACGCCTTCGATGAACTCCACGCTAGGCACAAACGCGCACAAGTCAATCAGACCCGGACTTTCGTCATCGAGGATAAGGCAGCTTTCTCGGAATTCACGCGTTTCATGATCACTTCCCCCACTTTTTCATGGCGACTGCACAGCGATGATTTGCACGTTCAAGCGCTCAAATTCCCTGTCGCCAAGGGTATCAAATTTGATAAACGCGTTGACCTGAAAGGCGAGTTTATAAGTCCTAAACTTGCAGGGTAAAACTCACGTTTGAGTAGGTATTAATAGTTTCTCGGGAGATGTCACGCTTTTGGACTTCAAATTGCCGAGTGATAATCCTGCTGGCGGTCTCGATTTTGTTGCCGTGACCCAGCTCAATAACCAAAGGTGAAGCTGATGATGGCTTCTATTACTGTCATTTAACCTCGTCTCTACCCAGTCCTTTCGTTCTTCAGCTCGGAACTACCGTGTTTGATTTGTCCTATGAAGGTGTTCTCCTCGGCTCAGGAACTTCTACAAATACAAATATTGTAAGTCGAACTGAATGGTCCATGAATGAGCTGTTTGACTAACTTGGATAAGGATACTGGCCTCAACAACATCACGCTGAAGGGTGTCCTCAAACCCGTTCAGAATCCTGCAGACCTGGCCAAAGTCTCTGTTTTGTTCACAAATTATCTCAACGGTGACAGTTCTCCTGTTATAGCCAGTGGGAAATCGACGCTCCAAGACGACGGCACCGTTATTCAGTGGCTTTCGGATGGGCTCCAAGCGTTACAGCTCAATGTTCCCTTCAAGTCCTTTGTTCCGATCAATCCCATTCGTACAATCGACATTGGCAATTTGGCCCTTGTGTTCTCTCCAGAAACGCCTTGGACGCCCGGAGCAGCCAGTAATTCCGTTCGCGCAACACTACGTATGTAGATTTCAGTGAACGACATGGGATTATTAATCTCCGCTTTATATCAGAACTGCCTTTTGGATTCAATCTCGCCATTGGTGAAATTCAAAATGAGTTCAATATCACAAAGGACAATGCTCCCGTTGCTGGCCTTGCTACTGTAAGTGGTATACTGGCCTCTTCCATGCAACGACGCCTGATCCGCGAGAAGCCTCTTGGTGCTTCGACATCCTCCATCACTGTTCTCGGAGAAGCCGATACTCAGGGAACCATCGATATTGTCATCGCCGACACGAATCTTACTTGTCCAGAACCTCAGCATCCCACGTTTTCTACATTCAGTGAGTTTTTTCTTTTGAGTTCATTCCGTTATTACAAAGCCTCACGTTTCCCGAAGATGCCAATCTCACGAGCTCCGACATTGCTGAGTTCCGCCTCGTCGGAAATTCTCGCGCAATCGCTAATCTAAGCATCGGCCAAATTACCCTGGACCCTATCAAGGTCAATGTATCTACTCACTTACAGGGTTTGCAGGGTTTGAAGGGTATGACGCAAATCGAAGGCGTCGATGTTGCTGGTGGGACCACTGACCACATCAACTTGAATATCAACGGTAACGGCATTCATCTGAAAGTTCTTCTGATGGTCCTCAAATATTCGATCAGTAACGATTTCCAACCCCTCTAATTTGAATCTCTCTACCGGTGACCTGAGTATGCTTTTTACACTTCTCTGCCCATCCACAGCTCTTGACTGGTTGCGTCCAGCGCTGCAACTCTCCCGAGATGGGGCAGTTCTCGGAACCGCACTTCTTCCCAACCTGGATCTTCATATGGGCAATAACAGCATCAGCGCAACTTCGGCATTCCAGGTAGGGATCCCTTTCCTTAGCTGGGGGCTATAGGCTCAGATAATCACCCAGGCCAATGACAGCCCGCAAGGGCTCCAAACTCTGAATGATTTCGTTGGACAGAAAGGTTGAGACTTACAGTACGGGAAAGCCTGCCATTTACTGATTATTGGTTTAGATGTCGCGCTGACTATTTCCGGTTTTGATGGAAGCACGAACATTCCATCTCTAGCTGAGGCCTTCAAGACCCTCGAGATCGGTGTGACGTTGCCTGGAATGAAAACGAGTCTATTAGAGAGTGCCGCTCTCAAAGGTATGACGAAAAGGAGCATGAGCGGACGCCTGCTAACGTTTTATCCGCCAGTGCTTCCTACGACTGGCCGCGAGAACAACATCAGTCACGTCACCGTCTCCTTGAGTAACCCGTTTACAGCCCCCCTTCATATCACCAGGATTTCTTCCAACGTCACTTCGCATGGCATTCCCTTGGGCGCTATAGAGACAACGACGGACTTCAGAGCGGCACCACATTCTGTCACGGATTCCCCTGAGCTCGAGCTTAACATGAATTTCGACCCCGCAGCGTTATTCACTGTAACCCGCGCACTAGCGGTTGAGGCCGGCTTAGATCCTGCACCCTTGGATGGCATTGTTCAACTTGGTGGAATTCAGTACTTGACGACTACTGGGCAACCCCCAGTCAAGCGACAAGATGCAGGTGTCTTTGAGTAAGTGCTTGTCTATTGTGATGGTCTCGGGGATAATGATTAGCTCCAACTATGGTAGCGGTTTTGATCTCCCCACCTTTGTACAGACAGCGTTCAAAAAACTCCAGTCTGATGTCCATCTGGTTTCCGAGGTCTCGATTGGTAAGGCTGCATCTATTTTTGACTTGCGTGGGTTGTGACTTGGATTGGCTTCTTTCAGGTGACTACAAAACCACTCTTCAGTATACGCAGACAGCCGTCCCAACCGCGACAGACGACTCCCTCAATCTCATTCTTCCTGTTCTTGCGCAGCCCATTGTCGAGAAGATTGTAGCAGGAGCTGGACTCGGGTGGGTTTATAGTTTGCCTATTATATTCATTCACTTACATCCTCTATAGGGTTGATACAGTGCTGATCACCAACCCCAAGCAAGAAGCTTTCGGTAGGAGACTCTCACAACAAGGTCCACTATTCGGATGATTCATCTAGAATTTTGTTAGGCACTCACTTACGGGGCAGCATTTCTAACGCGGGTCCATGTAGGCAGAATACGTCCCTTTTTCTCTCCGTCAAATATTGACCATTCTTCGATTTAGTCGACGCAAAGATTTCCTTCCCCTCAGGTCTGAATGTCGCATGGCAAGGAAATACCTTCGGTAACATCAAGATGGATGCTGTTCAAGTAGTTGGGGACGTTGGGGCCACTCTCGATACTGACTCGACGTTTAACGTGGTGGATCTTGGCGTCCTGACCGAATTCACTAAGGTCATACATGTTTCCCAGTTTCACCAAGACTCTCGGTCGCTCATGTATGTTTTCAGGTTTTGCTTACAGAAGAATCATTCGATTGGGAGATATCCGGGGACAACCTGAGTGGTAAGGCGTTTGTGGTAATCTGTGCTGATTAATCCTGATGATGCCACAGTCAATGCACTTGGAATCGACGTTCCAGGAATCCTGTTCCCGGCGAAACAAGTCAATCTGAAGGGCTTCAACGGTTTGAAGGACGGTGTTAAGATCAAAAGCTTTGATCTCCCATCTAACGACCCAGCTGGCGGTATTCACCTTACCCTCGAGGCTTCGACCACCAACGTACGTGTACCCTCATTCTTATACACAAGCAAGTACTCACCCGTCTGGTAGCCATCAGACGTTGGCATCCAGCTCGAGTCGCTCGGTTTCAATACGTTCTCCGGAGAAACAATGATTGCCCCCGTTGTTGCGTCTGGTGGAGTGTCTCTTGCCCCTCGCTCGACGTCGGACTTGTCGCTGGTCGGTCGTCTCGTCCCTCAGAGCTCTCCAAATGACCTTGCCGAGGTTTCTCAAATCTTTAACAACTTCGTGGCCGGGAAAACAAGCAATGTCGTGGTTGAGGGAGCGAGTGCTGGACCCAGCAGCGTAAGCTCTGGATCAATGCCTTACCTACCAAAAAATACTCACTTTTTTCATCAGGTTACCTGGCTTAATGAAGGCATCAAGTCACTGAGAGTCAATACAGTCCTCCCCGACCAAGGACCTCAGAACATCATTAAATCCATTGCTCTCAACGAGATGGATCTCAGGTTCACGGAGGCCACCGCGTATAAGCCCTCCACGAGCAGTCGATCGACAGATGCGGCGTTTACGTTACCCTTCGGCTTCCCCATTGACATCACAGCTCTCGAGCAAACAATCACCCTTGGGTATGAAGGAACGTCCTTTGCCCAACTCGCCATTCCCAAAGGTCCAAGCTCCACGGACGTGAAGAATCGCATCATTCACATCAACTTCGAAAACGTTCCCTTCGATGTGTTCGATGACGGACACTCAACTTTTGACCGCTTCCTCGCTGACACGACTGTCGGGGCAACGCAAACGATCACACTCTCTGGAACTGCGAATGCAGATGCTAATACGGCTGTCGGACTCCTTTCCCTCGCTGGTATCTCCTTTTCTGTGGAGAGTACCATTGAAGGTTTGCAAGGTCTCAACACCAGACCCGTCACTGTCAGCAACCTCGATGTCAATCATGGATTCCCCGATTTCTTGTTAATCAAGGTCGACAGTACACTGTTCAACCCTAGTAACCTGACCATTGGGACAGGTGATGTGGCCTTCGACCTCCTGTTCCAGGACAAGATGATGGGCACTGCAAACATCCAGGATTTGGTGATCACTCCGGGCCCCGTTGCACCAGCCATTGATGTTCACTTCTCCCCACAGGGGGATGCTGTCTCAGCTGGTCGCACGTTGCTGCAGAACTTCTTGCAGGGCATTAATGTCGACACTGCCATCGTCGGGAGCACGAGTGCCACTAACATCCAATCACTCAAGCAAGCTCTCTCTCAGATTCGACTTTCTCCTGTAACCATACCCGCCCTCAACAGTACTCTGATCAAACAAGTGTCTCTCACGTTCCCCATTAACATCGTTGACACAGGAGATGCAACGACAACGTTCACACTCTCCAATCCCTTCACTGCCAGCATCAACCTTCTCCGTGTCGGAGCCACTGCAATGTTCCATGATATCACTCTCGGATCCGTTCCAAATATCGATATATCTGCCCACCCCCTTCGTGCTGAAGGTCACAGTGAAGTGACGTCCCCCAGTCTTCCCTTCAAATTCAATCTTGATCCAGTTGCCATCATTTCACTTCTTCAGCAAGCTTCTGCGCAGAACGGTGTCGATCTCGGGCCGCTAAACGATATGTTCCAATTCGTTCTCGACAACCCCGACTTCAAGCCACCCGTTAAAACCACGGTCGACACCTCAAAACCCACCTGTGTCAGCGGCCATCAGTTCGATGCTGCCGGTGCTATACTGAAGTCACTCGCCAATCTCAAAGTTGATCTCAGTGTTGACACTGGCACGAAACTCGACGATTTTGCGACCGACTTGACCTTTACACAAAAGTCCGTCCCCGCGGTGACTGACGAAACTACGCTGTTCTTGATTGGGGCTGTTGCTGGTCCTGTTGCACAGCACCTTGTGGACGGTTCGGTGTTGGCCTTCAAAGAGGCCGACATCAGCAACATCTCAAATGAAGGCTTCGATCTATCCCTGAAGGGGTCTTTGACTAACGTTGGGCCTCTTGACGCGTTGATCGAATTCACTGAGCCCTTAACAGTCACTTGGGAAGGAAAGCAGATTGCCCAGATTAGCCTCCCCTCTATTTGCGCTGCTGCAAATGATGGCGTCCCCGACTACGAAGCGAAAGGTCGATTGACGATCACCAACCAGGGTGACTTTACTGCTTTTGCCGAGTTCTTGCTGCACAATGAGCAATTCGAGTGGACGATCTCCACCAAGAAGCTTCGTCTGCGGGCCCTAGGAACGATCTTTGACAACATTGAGCTGACCAAGTCTGTTTCCTTCATGGCCTTCAATAACTTGCCAGGAGTTTCAATCTCCAACTTCCAGCTTCCCTCGGATGACCCCGCAGGTGGTATTCATATTGAAACTGACGCAAGGATTCCCTCCCCCGCTCGTGAGTATGAATACCCCCAATGAGTTGTCCGGCTACTGAAATTGTTCTTCAGAGCTCGGTATCGAGCTCGGTCACGTCACTTTCCAGGCCTTCTTCCAGAATGTTTTGGTTGGCCGTAAGTCGTCCGGGTATTTTCCTTTATCCGCAGCCTGCTAACCGCCTCGTAGCTCTGGCTGCTGACAATCTCACACTTAAACCCCAAGCGGTCGCCGAAACGCACCTCACTGGTCGTATCGTTCCCCAAAGTGGGGAGAACCTTGAGACAATTGGACATCTCTTCTCCGAGTTCTTAGCTGGCCACAATACTACCCTCGAAACACGGGGCGACAGCGTACAACCACCTGGCGCAGATGGTCCTGTCACGTGGTTGAGTACCGCATTTAAGACATTGTCGCTGAATGTCGTACTCCCTGGAGAGAGGTTCGATGTTATCAAGGCTATCCAACTCAATGACTTGGAAGTCACAATGCGGAACTCTGATCAAGCGTTTGCGCCGCCCGCCAGTTCCCACAGTACCGTGGCTCAGTACGCGAATCCGTTTGGATTCGCCCTTCAAGTCGTGGAAACTGCTCAAATGCTTGTTCTTAATTTGCGCGGCACTGATGTTGCCCAAGTATGTTCATGCTTCGCTTATTGATAAATTTCAATTGATCTCTGTTTCAGCTCGATCTTCCCAAAATGTCGGTCGACGGAGGAGTATCCACCGGCAACACCGTCGATCTTGTCATTTCATTCGAGAATCAACCGCTCAAATCCCTCAATAACAATGCGTTCGCTCAAATGTTCGTGGGCGCCACCCTGATGTCCTCGATCGATATCGATTTGAAAGGTTCAGCCGACGTCACGGCCAGGACCTCGATCGGTGACGTTCCAATTAGTGGCATCCCCATTGACGTCACGTCCAGCCTGAAGGGGATCGCGTCGTTCAACCACCAGGCTAAGTTGAGCAACGTGTCCGTTACAGGAAGTGGTGGCGAAGGCGGAAACGAGTACATCTTGTCGCCATTGACGACTACATTGGAGAACCCATCAAATATCTCGTTGAATACTGTCGACGTTTCATTACCCGTCATGTTCCAGGGAACAAAGATTGGCCGTGCCGCGATCAATGTGAGTAGAATTCTTTTACTTTCCTTTCGGTCCGTTATTCAAACATACACAGGAATTCGACCTGGTCCCCGGTGAAAACGTAGTAGCCACAGAATTCCATTACGAGCCCGACAATGCCAATGACACGACCGCGCAAAACTTCCTCACACAATTCATCCAAACTGGAAACGCCCTCGACATCACAATCGACGGAGACATGCAGAGTTCACCCTTCGGCTCACTCCAACCAGCACTTGATGGCGTCACGCTCTCGACGAGCATTACAGGTCTCAACCACCCAGACATTATCGTCAGCGTCCACGTTGTGATCACCCTTGATTCGCTCGTCACCAACCTTGTCTCTGTTGAATTCCAAGTCCAAAATCCGCTTGACACGGATATGGTCATTGAGTTTGTGCAAGCCGATTCTGGATTGGATGGGACCGTATACGCATCCTTCGATCAGAGCTTCGACTCGTTTATCATCCCTCCTGGACAAACTGTCGGTTCTGGCATGTTCCCGAACGTCCTGTTGACGCAAGGCGCTGTCGCATCACTTGGCATTATTCCGAGGGGCGTGTTGGACATCAGCGCAGCTAACACGGTGAGGATCGGAGGGCCGGGCGGGTACCAGATTCCGTGGTTGAAGTTGGAGCAGAAGAATGTGCCGACGACCTATACTATTGCGGTTAGCCTCAATGGGGCGAAGATGACGCTGGATGGGTTGTTGGATAAGGCGAAAGACATTTTGTCGGGACATCATTCAACGGATGCATCGTCTGCTGCCGCTTCGAGTACTGCCCTGGTGAATGCTAGCGCCAGTGGTAGTGGTGATGGCAAAGGGCCGACTGCGACGAAGAGTTCTACATCCGCCGCTCCTGAAGAAACGACGGAGAATGGTGGGAAGAGTGCTGATGCGCCTGCACCGACTACCGCCGATGCCGTTGTCAAAGCATCCCCTGCGACTGAAACTGCGTCTCCAGCAAAGTCTTCGGATGAACCTTCAGACTCGACTTCTCAGTAAAGGACACTTTTCTTGATAGTAATACACGGGATCCTTCTCATCTACTCCTGCTATTATCATGATACCATTTTTCTTGGAAACATCCACGGTCTTAGTGTATAATGAGATCCTGTAAATACCTATTGTAGCTATTGAACGACCATGCCGACTGTTTTGTGATTGGCTGCTGGGTATGGATCCAGTGATGATTATCATTATGGAGAGGGGAGAGCAGTTCACAAGTACGGGTTGAGCGCAGAAGGAAGCACGCAAGATGGATTGATGTCACTGGAATACCGAAAATAAAACTAGGCGGGAGGAAGGAAAGCGACCCAGAGAATGACCGAGATAACGCTCCAAGTGAAAGCCCAGGGTATCCAGGCACGAGAAGCGAAAGGATGTTCCTTGACGTGTGTGAGGATATACGCAGCTGCCCAGTATGTGAAGGGCATTGAAGGTGCGAGTCGGAGGACGATCTGGGCATGAGAAGCAAAGAAGAGGATGCAAGACATGAGGAGGGCATGTATAGCGTGAGGTGCGATCGAAGGGTTGAAGAAGGGATCGGAAGACCTGTCAAATCGGACAAACTGCCCGAGATAGCGAAGAGAATAAGAAAAGAGGGCGAAAAGAGGAGGAAGTGCAATGAGAAAATTGGGGAGTTGGCTGGGAGTCCAATACCTGAATAGGCCGACGTTCCAGTATGCGGACTGAACGTGGTTGTAGCTGAGTGGTACGACGTTCGTGCACCACCGTGGGGACGTGGAGGAAAAACAAAAGTTGAGGTAGGCGGATGCATTGTGGGCGATAAAGGGAGAAAAGATCAAGGCAGAGGAGGCGATGGCAGTGAGCAGATCAGATAGAGATGGGAGACGCTTTTTATCCAGGTAGGGATAGAGAACGCCCCAGATGATGAAACCAGCGAGGAAGAAACCATTTGAGCGAAATGTGGACGCAAGTGTGAAGAAGAGGGTTGCTCGGAACCACTGTTCGCGTGCACAGCAAAGCATGCCTGGATGACATTTAGCAATGGATATATCTGAGGCATTCGCGAAGTACTGACCACGATAGGAGAAGTAGGTGAAGAATGGTTCTGCATAGGGCGCAAAGTAGAGCGTTGCTGGACTGAAGGGGATGAGGGAGAGCAAGGCGGCGAGATGGGATACGTCCTGTCTGCGGAGGTGGTGAAAGGAAAGCTTAAATAATGTGCTGGCAGAGTCGTATGCTAGGGCGGTATTGAGGAGAAAGAGGGAAAAGGGAGAGAGGTGGCGGAGGAGGAAGGGGATGGCAGGGAGGAAGGCATACTGATGTTCCCAGCGGTAGCCGTTGTCAGCGATATCCTTGAAGTGGAGAACATCCCAGCGTGTCAAGATGTTCTGCACGCTGTTTGCAGATGCGTCAAATGGATGGACGATGGCGTGTGCAGCGAGGGCGATGGCAAGGTAGAATACGCGGGATGCGAGGACTTGGGAGAACATGTGAGGAACATATGAGGGAGAAGTGAATATCACGCGCCAATCACCCCTAATAAATCCCCTAAAAATCCCCTAAAAATCACTGAGTATTCATTCCTCATGGTCGACGTCCTCGCTCACTTCGTCGACAGCGTTCCCCAGCCTCTCACTGATGCTCTTGTCAACCTTGCACCCGTTCTTGCCGTTGCAGCGCGGGCGACACGACTCGTCGAATGGTCGGATGACTGGTATTCGTCGTGGCTTATGTTTGCGTCGTGGTGGATGTTCTGTCTCGCAGCACCTGTCCTGTTCCGTTGTGGACTGCCAATATTCGTCGCACTTGCATTCATCCAGACCTCGCAGCGCCATCCTCCCCCATTGGTGACAGAGAATGTGCTCCAGAGTGCCATCACTGATCTCACCGTCCTACGCAGCGCTCTCCCAACATTCCCTTCTCCCTCAATGCCCCCTATCGCCCTCCTCCGTGCAGCAGCAATCCTCACCGTCCCCTGGCTCATTGTCTCTTACCTTGTCTCAACACGCATTCTCCTTGCTATAATGGGGTCCCTCGTTCTTACACATAGAGCTCCTTGGGCATGTGTCCTTCGCTCCATCCTCTGGCGGAGCGCATTCGTCCGCACCTCTCTCTATCGCCTTCAAGCCTTGCTGACAGGACAACCTCTGCCCAAGCTTGTGGTATCTAACCAGCCTACATCAACAACTCCCGCCCCAGTGCCCTCACTCCGCTTCCTCTTCACTGTTTATGAGAACCAACGCTGGTGGATGGGCCTTGACTGGACTGCCGCCCTCCTGCCATCCGAGCGCCCCTCCTGGTGTTCCCCTTCCCTTCACCCCGTCTCCCCTCCAAACGCCTTCACGCTTCCTAATCCTACAACCGTCTATTTGCCCTCTCCAGATGGTAAATCCAGAATTAAACGTACTGCGACCTGGAAATGGGAAGAACCAGAATGGAAGCTTATTATTCGCAAGGAGGGTTCTCCTCTCTCACGCATTGAGCGCGCACCTCCTGCCATAGACGACCCTTCTTCTCCCACTTCCTCTTCCTCCGCCACCTCCAGTGGTAGTCGTCTCCTCAGAGCGGCCACCAACAAACTCAAAGAGTCTTCTATCATTTCCTCTCCACCTTCATCCCCAACTTCCGCACCAGCTGATATGGAACCTAGTCCGCCACAAGGAACTGATCAGGGTGAATCGGGTGAATCTTTCACAGACCCGGATGGCTGGATATACGGCGATAACAAGTGGGAAAACCAGTCCTGTCGTGGTGGCTTGGGCAAGGTGATCACTTCTAGTATTTTTACTCGACACTTTGTCTCACTATTTTCGTCTGCAGTACACACGTTGCCGGCGTTGGACTCGTGTTGCCATCGTAAACGAAGTCGTAGAAATCGTTGGCCAAGGCGAGCTCGGTGTTCAAAACCCTCACAACCAGGCGTCGATCCCCGCCCAGCCCAAGTCGTTGCCAACATCATCACCAACCCAGACCACCTTCTCAGAACTCAAAACACAATCACCAGAACAGTCTCCTCCCACACCCCCGTCTTCTTCCTCTGCGATTCCTATACCCGATCCGGAAAGCCCGCTCCGACAGCGACTTCGCGCAGCCCTTACGAAATCTTCTAGATCTTCGTCTTCGTCCTGATTCTAATCATACCGATGTCCACTTCTCCACACACGGCCTATTTTCTCCATTTTCACATGTCTATCACGCTTTTGTTTTGCAGAACACTGTACCTTGACTTGTACCTTAGTTGTTTCTAAATGGCTCCAAGGTCCGAACAAAAAGTCATGTGTTGTTGGATGAATAAACGCTACAACAAGAATGTGATTATTCACTACATGTCTGGTACGAATATGGCTACATATGGCAATGTCAAAGGTTCCACGGAAAAAAACAAGCCCTAATGAATCATAAAATTGGAACGCATGTCATATGATATTTGGGGTAACATCTGGTAACGTTTGCTGATCAAACGTAGTTGTCTGCCGAGCGCACGTCCCGTACTGGTGGTATTTCCAGCTCGGATGTGGTGAGGTCCAGAAAGGAGCCATTTGGCGTGGGTGGGACAGAAACGGAAGTCGGAATCATTTGTCTTGGTGGCGTTCGGGCTGGTGTGAGGTGGTGTAAGGCGGGTTCGGGGACGGTCGTCAAGGGTACTGCTGGTGGCCAGTCTTTGGGTGGTAAGGGGGGTGGCGGAGGAGAACATGGAACAATAGCCGGCTCTAGTCCTTGGTCGTCATGTTGAGCACCATGCTTTTCCTCGTCCATGTTGCCTACACACGTCGACCCGGAAGGTTTCTTCTGGATTGCACACACACCCTCCTCGCAGCTCTGTGTAGTGCAACTGAACTCGGTCAACGAAGTGAATATACTGCCTGTATCCGCGTCCCGCTTCTGTACCTTCTCCGTCGACACATGCACCGGTAGTTCTTGATTATTGGCATTTTTACCAGTAGTCGATTGCGCGGAGAAGGAAATGCTGCCCGAAGATTGTAAGACGACCAACTTAATCTTGTTTGCAAAGGCCGCAAACGAGTTCATCCAGCTCTCTGTGCCATTTCCACGCAACAACCCGCCCTTCTTCATGCCACTACTTCCACTGGCATCGTCAGGCGTCCCAGTTTTCTTACTACCATTACCCCCACCCGGACCACTACCATCACAGCCGCCACGATAGGCACCTGGAACACCAATCATTCTCCAACCAAACTTCCTGGCCATGAAATTGTACGCGAGCCTGTAATTCTTCGTTGCTTCATCCGCAAAGCCAAAGAACGCGAAGAAAATGAAACCACAAATGACGACTGTCCATCGCGTGCGTTCGAGGCCAGCCGCTGCTACTGGGTCGCTACGCCAGAGGAGAGCTGGGATTTGACCGATGACATTGAAATCTAAGGTACAAAGTCCCGCGTCAGCATCACGCCCTGATGTGATGATCTTCAAGGGACACGTACCGAAGTGCGTCTCCTCCCAGGAGATCCACGGCTGCACACCGGTTTTCGCAGCAACAACGATCGCATACACATTGATCGGTACATCGAAAAGCGCCTCCAAACCGGCCAAAAACATCAATCTGATATATCGATTCGCAGAGGTCTTATTTGTGCCGTTTGAGGAGAGGAGTTTTTTGAACTCGAGGTAGTTGCGTTTGAGGGCCAGGACACTAAGGACAGAGTAGATGCATGCGATGATGGCGATGCCAAGTGTCGGGCCGAAAATGAGTGCGTAGGTGAGGTAGGTGTTGTAGATTGCTGGCCAGCATCCAACATCTTCATAGATGTCGTAGCGGTGACCTTGGACTACAACATCTGGTAGTTCTTTTTAAGAGGCGCACTGCCTTAGTGTTTCATAGGACTCACGTAGGATCATGATAAGAATCGGAATCCCGACACCAATGGCGAGATCGATGAACACTCCTCGCCGTTTCTACAATGCCTATTCAATACCTCACACTTCAATTAAAAGCTACAGCTTTACCCACCTCTGAGGTAGTCCTTGCGACTGAAGTCACTCTGACAATGTGATACAACCGCCTGTTGATACAAAGTGCCGCAGCGGGAATGCTGACAGTGACTCCGATAAGGAATTTGGTGACAATATCGCAATAAACCGGTGCCCAGTCTATTGCATTGCCGTCCCAGACGACAGAGTTGATGAACAGAAAGAGAGACCCGAGAGATATCCACCCCATGTATATACAAGTTCCCGTGTTCCATGCTGTGTTCAGACGGACTATGAGACATAGGCCGCACGACGACTCTGCGGCGACTCACCCTGTAGATGCCACGCAAAGGGGATGGATGTCAAAACGAACGAAATGAAAGAAAATGCAGAGAATGCATGATTGGAAGCAGTCATAACTGACACCTGAGTGGTGTAGGGGTCTGCGAACAAGTATCAAGAATATACAGATGTGATGGCAAGCCACGAAGACCTGAGGGAGAGGTGGTAATATCCTCTTCGTTTTAAAAACAAGGAGACGGGTCACCTCTTTCCTATCGTCCAATACACCCAGCTTAAAAGGCCGTATCGAAAGGGTTGACCTTATACTCGACCCTTTGTTTTCCTCGCCGTCGATAACCCCCAAATCAGCCATTACTTTACGACTTCTATATATAGGCATTGTCGGACGCAATACCAGGCAGAAAAAGTACAAAGACCTGACATATTTGGTAAGTGCATTTCATGCTGCATAATGTTCAAAGTGCCACGACTGGAGTTTCTATGTTACGCAACTTCTTCATCGGAGAAAATGGCGGTCCTCGGCACGCCATCTTTTCCTATCACACCACGGTACATTCCAGGAGAATTCATTGGCATCGCGACTGATCATATCGCGTCAAGAATGATTGACCCTTGGCAAATTGCAATGCTCACCATTCCCTTGCGAGTCCAAGATAATAACTCCTCCAATACCTCCGGCTTGCAGTAGATCCTCAACAGCAACGTGCCCCGCCTTCTGAATGGACTCGTGCTTGAATTGCACCCTCCTTGCTATTGTGGCCGCGGTGGCTAATCTTATGAAGTACTAGAAGGACGGTATCATGACCATGAGGTCCCTAGGTCCTTTATGATCTGTAAGATTAAAAGAGACCTACATCTCCATCTCCGGTGCCAGAAATACCGAGTGCTGTCGGCCGGCGAGTTACCATGTTCACAAACCTTTGGACCCATGTGGAATCCTCGAGTTTCCATTCCTCAGCCCAGAAGCCTGAGCCCATATGCGGGGTGTCCCCGATACGGCCAACAAGCTTGTTGGTACGCCCACCGGTCGAGGTCAAGGCAGCTATACAGCCGCGGACGTCGAGTGCCACAGCACCTACGGTTCCTTTCGGTAATTGGTCAAGAAATGAGGCGTTGTCGCCATCGGAGGGGTATGGTAGGGGCTCTTCAGGTAATCCAAGTCCTTTGCGATGCTCTCTCCATCGCCGCTCGGTATAGAAATACGATGGGTCCACGAGTGTTTCTCCAAGGGACGCACCAATCTCCTCTGCAGTGCTCCCAGACACGAATGGGTGCGGAACCTGATCCGGGGCGAGATATATTGCACGAACAAGCTTCGAGGGATTCCGCGTCCTGGTCAAGAGGGTAGCAGACACACCGCGACGGGAGGGGGATATATGTGGATGAGACGCTGGAGGTTTGGATAACATGATAGAGGCCTCGAGCTCATTCTAACATGATACCGGGTTGACCAATAAATTCACTCAGAAATACGATGATGCGCACCTTGCCAGCTACATTAAATACAGCACCTTTGCCGGCATTGAACAATGGAGAGTCTACATCGGCTGAATGAGGACGTCTCTCCCGAGAGAACAAGTTAGCGATCCTTGCCTTCCATGACGGTAACGGCGGCTACCACTGCATCCAAGGCTTCACCACCATTACGGAGGACGTTGTATCCCTAGAAGAAAGCATAATGAGCATCTCGCCATACCCACATCTACAGTGTACACAAACCCACCGCTTCTAAGGCCTCTCTCAAAGCCTTCCTGTAATCTGCCCGTTGTTCAGGCGACGACCCATCTCTAGTAATCGTACCCGCTCCCCCGTGTATGACAAGCACGTAATTCGAACTTGATTTATCGTTGGTAGAGCTTGAGGCCAGTGGTAAGAGGGGAGACTTTTCTGACGAGACCATATTTCGAAGAACAGTTTAGGAGAAATCATCATTATTCGAAAAACTGTCGCGAAGAGTCAGGTTGAATCTCACGGGACAGACGCTATGACCCTAACCCTAGCGAGACGCGTCGATAGGCAGCAGTTCTGTCGCGCTCTTAGAAACTGTCCTCTAACGACGAGTACAATGAGTAACACCAAGTACGCTGACCTTCCGGATATCGTGAGTTTCTTATGCCTCGGTCAAAATTATGTCCTAATCGCAATATGCTAGGACACCGCGCCAGATGTCTATGAAACGGAGGATGTCTTCCCAACGGCGCAACCGACAGTGAGGTTGCAGTTACACAACCAAGAGCTGCACTGATTGCAGTCTTCGAACAGAAAACAGAGTCGAGTGATGACGAATCTGCACCAAACCGCAATCCAAACAAGAAACATGTCCCCCCACCCACCAAGGAAGAGCTGGACATGTCCGAACTCATCAGTCCCGAAGAGGCCAGCAGAAGATTCAGGAAAGCCGAGCGTAGACGTACGATCTCCAATGTTTTTCTTTCTTTCTTTCTTTCTTTCTTACGAAAGTGAATTTTGTTGTCCCACTTTGCAGATCGGTCACGAACTACATATGTCTACCCACCTTCACCCGATTCACCATCTTCACCAGTAGATCACTCTGGGGCTCAGCGTCCGGTCCCTCTGTCACATCGCCTGCGCCTTCTGAACGCAGAACTCACCGCCCTAGAGAACGAACTTGCGGATCCTGCTAACCCACTGCTGCAGAAAGAGCGCGAAGAGGAGAACGTCGATCCTGGAGAACTCATCAAGGAATTGGTGGTTGTACGGGGCAGGCTGGACAAAATCCGCAAAGGGCATGAAGGACGGGGTCGTTTGATTGGCGTTGTACTGGAGAAAGACAGGCAGGAGTCCGACCTGGGGGAGGAAGAAACAGAGGAGTCTGAAGAGGAAGAGGACACAAAATATCCTGAAGCCTCAAAAATGCGGAACCTCATTGAAATCGACAAGCGGGTTGGAGAATTGGAGAAGCTTATTGGTTCCTCTAATGCTGCTTTGGACGAGGTATGTTCAACTGTACATATCAACCGTTCGCCGGCTGACATGGGCTTTTGCTGCTAGACTTCGCCGCTTCCTCCACCCCTGTTGCCCTTGATCACGCGTCTCAACTCCCAGCTTGCACTCCTTACACAGCCTCGACACCTTGACTCTATTTCTCGTCGTCTCAAGCTGCTTCTTTCAGATCTTGACCGGGCATCAGCAGCACAACAACACCGACGACACCCTTCACAACCCATGGGTCCTTTAGTCCAACCCATTCCTGAACACCTCGTACCAATCCTCTCGCGACTTGGGCCCTCCCTTCCCCAAATACCTCACATCCTCACTCGCTTGAGGACCTTGTCTGCTCTGCACACATCTGCTGCTGACTTTCAAACCACACTTGAAGACCTCGAGAAAGAGCACCAGAAAATTCATGAAGCACTGATCGAACTCAACGATGCAGTTGGAACCGTCGAGAAGAGCCTCAACGAGAATAGAGACGTGGTCAAAAACAATGTTGCGGGACTCGAAGGTCGGGTAACAACCCTGCTTCAAAGACTAGAAGAACTTGGTCGGGAACATCGGCAATGATGACTTCTCCATCTGAAGCCATCGCGTATAATACCCATAATGACAATATCGTTGGACCACATATCACGAATGCCCACTCCGACAATTGTCTAAGCCTCGTCTTCCGCTGCATACTCGCCCTCATCAGGAACATAATCGGGATCATCCATCTCTCCCTCCTTCTTATACCCTTCAAGAACCTCATGAGCGTGCTTCTTGGCTCCTTTGGAGGTTCTGGGATCTGGAGAGGGGTCAAATCTTCTCAAGCTTGTTGATAGGGGAGAACTCCATACTAGCAATCGTCGCTTTGTACCCTCCTATAAATTCATAAGCCAACCTAACATTATAAACATGAAGTGCTAATTACCTAGCCTATTCGACGTGTTCTTTGTCTGAGTATCGCCTCCTGAAAACGAGTTGACTTCGCTTGGCATATCGCTCAATCTCTCTTCTGCGTTCTCTTTCGCTTCTTCGGAGACGCGGGGGTTCTTGATAGAAGCCTTCAAACCTCGAGCAACGTTCTTGGAGTCTGCGCTTTCTGGAGAAAACAACCGCGTCACTGTCGTCTCTAGTCAAGTGCAGCAGGTCTTGATTTCTGGCTTACCAGACATGGTGGGATATGATAAGGACTATAGCATGGAGATTAGATTCATGAAGGTATATAAGCACATCTTGTCTCAGACGAAGGATTGGTGGAGATGGTGTCATTGTTCAGTCAGGACCGTATTCATAATAACCCACAATGACGCAACTTAATCTCGCAGTATAGTCATACAACTGCAAAATCAGTAAGTAGCACTGGCAACACACGACAACATTTCATGTCGCTCTCCGCCGTGGCTCAGGTACAGGAGAGGTAATTCCAACCATCCTGTTGAGATCCGCATTTAACTAGATTCCGCCATCAGTACGAAACAGTGTTACGAAGGACAAGGCTAGGGCGCACCTTCTCCTGCAATTGCACCTGATCGAGTTCGTCATCATCGTCATCGTCAACCACCTTATCTACTTGACCGGCTCCAAGACCCCACCCGCCACTTGTTCTCGGACCCACGTGGCTCTCCACGTCCGGGCTCCTGCAACGAAGTTAGTTGCTAGTGTAGGCACGTGAAAGGAAAATACATACCTCAAAGAATCGAGTAATTCCATCCTACGTCTGTGCTCTACATCATACGAGTGACCCAGTCTTGGGGTCTCCTCGCCGAAAACATCATCTTCGTCGCTTAAACCAATGCTCAATGCCGAAGGCTTGCTTCTATGCTTATGCGCTACACGACCTCGTCTGTCTCGGGGTAACCCACCGGAGAGGAAACTGGGGGCTCGAACGGGGAACGCGGCATTGTTCTTGTACGCTCCTGGGCGGTCCAGCTGCCGAGGATTTCGCAGTGCTCTTAGCAAGTCGTCAATGGCAGCGGCGTTAGGTGACGCATCAGGATCGGGGGGAGCAAGTGAAAATGTGGTTAAGCAGTTTTCGCTCTGCGAAGCTAGAACGAGCAACCTGTATTGTTGATTTAGACAGGAATGAGACAAAGATTAAGAAAAGACAAGGCAAACATTTGTTGGAGGCGTGGTTGATGATGGGTTTCAGAGATATTCTCGAGGCGAAGTTGTTCGAAGAGCCGTGCCGTCAGGGGTACTATCACTTTGTCGCGGAAGGACCGCAGAGCGATGGTGCGAACATCGATGTGCGTCGAGGTATGATCCGACTTTGAAGATGATTTGGCATTAGTCTGACGGTTGGGGGATTTGGCTCTATGAGACTTGGGCGTGCGGTATAGCGAAGACAGGAGGGGGTGTGTTTGTAACGGTAGCAGAACCTGTTAAACCTGTCAATTAATGGTCGAGGCGAAGATGATAGCGACTTACCCCTTCAACATACGTGAGCACCTGATCCCAGAAAAAGTTCCATGTCTCAACCACTCGCGCTATTAATTTGGAGTCATGAACGCCCATTAGCTTGGCATTCAGTGTCACCATCCCTGCTGCAATTAGTTCTGCTGCATCTGCCTCTAACATATTAAGGGCCCGGTTGGGTGTCGACGTTACTACGTTCTGGATATGGCGTTTGACGAGGGTATTTAAATCTTCTCTGAGAACGGGTCAGATTCGGGCGCATACATACGGCTGGGAGCTCACATGGGTATCCGAAGAGGTTCACCATTGAATAGGGGGAGGACATGGACATGTAGAGCGCCCCATGGGTCCGTAGAGTTTGTGGTCGCAAGGTTGACCTGGGATATACTACCGGGAGGCACGAGAGATATCGAAGATCCGGATGACAACTGAGGTGCAAGGCGATTCATTTCACGGCTGACGAGTTTTGCGTCATAGGTGCGACCGTATGAGCCCTGCAGAGGATTGGTAAACACAGGGTGCTGTTAGATTGTCAAGAGCGTACCTTTGAGGGCGAGGTATGTGTTTTTGTGATATTGATTGTGCTTGAGGAGGGATTCATAAGGGAGCTTGAGGGAGAGATGGAGGGCGAGGTAGTTGAGCTGGAATCGGTTTTGGTATGGCTGTGCGGATGGAGGAGCTGTGAGGACAAGACAGGGCCTTTGAGATTAGCGCCTGAGGACCCGCCAGAAAGGGAAGATGATATTTTGTCTGCAAAGAATCCAAGTCGCCTCGACGAAGTGAAGGTGTCAGATCCCGTCGTCCCACTTGAAAACAACACATCCTTGCTGGCTGGCTGCTCGCTCGCACTGCTAAGGAACAACGTGCTCGCTGCTGTCTGCCGTGGTGTCGAATCACTTGATGTCCGTCGCCGAGGCTCCCTTTGTTCGTCCGACATGCTCCTCCGGCCTTGTTGGAGTTCTGATGGTGTCTGTTCGTGTGATCGACGAGGAATGTGAGTGTAGCCTGCGGTCCAGGCGGGTGGCATTATGGCTTTGTGATGGGAGTCGATTGAGTTGATCTGCCCGTGTGATAAGATATCTGTGTCCGTGTCACTTCACATCCGTAGCTTCCCAGCGTTCCTAGGTGTTCCTTCGTGCTCGCTGCAAGGGGCAGAATGAACAGGATACTGCTGATGTTACCACGAGGGTTCAGGCGTTCCAACATTCATTTACAGAATATTCATTTCGATCACTTCAATTTGTATTTCCGGCAATCAAACCTATTCCCCCAACTCAGCTCATGTCTATACGCTCATCCCCCGTACGCTGCCTTTCTCACATATTCTCTCCACGCCCCTTTGCCAGTCGCAATTTCAACGTACTTGCAATCGAATCTTCCGCAGATGATACCTGTGCTGCTGTTGTACACTCCTCACGCAAGATTCTTTCCAACATTGTGATCAAACAGCATGACATGTTTGTTACTCCGTCAACTTTTTTTCTCAAAGCCAGCGAAAATGACACTTTGCCACCTAGACATAAACACTATGGTGGAATACAACCAATGGAGGCTATTCATGAACATCAGCGCAGTATGGTCTGTCTGTGAGAATGTACATTGCATCTTACTGACGTTCTGTCAGCCCTTCGCTGTAAAGCGAGCCTTAACAGAAGCTGGACTCGACCTCGTCAGAGATATAGACGGCATCGCCTTTACGAGGGGACCAGGTGTGTTGCCGCCTTTGGTTTGTGCTCCGACCAATTAACGTATCCCAGGAATGGCCGGTTGTCTGAGCGTTGGGTGCAATGCAGCCAAAACTTTGGCAATTGCACTAGACAAGCCGTTGGTTGGAGTCCATCATATGGTCCGTCAGCGCCCTTTTGGATCCTTCCAGGATTGACTTACTTTGCCACTCTTCAGCAAGGTCACGCACTAACCTCCGTTCTCACCACCGAAGATCCTCCCAAATTCCCTTTCCTTACACTTTTGACATCTGGAGGGCATACGTTATTGTTACTCGCAACGTCCAACACAGAGTTCAAGGTTCTGGCCACAACAGCAGATGAGGCTATAGGTCGTTGCATAGATCGGGTCGCTCGGCTGATGAGGTTGGAGTGGAAGGCTCTGGGACCGGGGGCAGCTCTTGAACAGTTTGTCAACGAAGATCCTATTCCCGATGTTACAGATGCTCCAGCATTTCCCAAACCTCTCCCAGGGCAATTGGTGTTTTCTTTTTCCGGCTTCCATTCTTATATGGACATATATCTTAAGAATCAAGGAGGCATCGAGAATTTTGACATCCCACGAAAGCGAAGACTTGCCAGAGCATTTCAGGCATCTGTTTTCGCCCATCTGGAGGAAAAGTTGCTTCTTGCACTCAGCCGGTGTAAACAGGAAGATATCCCTGTGAAAGATATCGTTGTGAGTGGCGGGGTAGCAAGTAACCAACACCTTCGTGAAAGGTGTGTTTCTTCCTATCATATTTGCCCTTGCTTATTCTATGCTTAAAGATTGCGACGATGCCTCGACTCATCGTCAGATTATAAGTCAATCCGCCTGGTTTTCCCACCCGCATCCCTTTGTACAGGTGATTATACTTTCTCTCTTGGTCATACAGCTACAGTTAACATCTCCATGTAGACAATGCAGTTATGATAGCGTGGGCTTCCATGCACCGATTCCTCGCTGGTGACCATGACACCTACGACATTATTCCCCGACCTAGGTGGAGCATTGAGGAGCTGTCATCTGGGTCGTAGCATCTCGGATCCTCAGGTTTACGACCCCCGGATAATCACCTTTCATTTGCCGTTGATTATGGACTGTTATATCGTAGGCATAATGATAATAGCGAAACTTTGCTTGGCTGTCTACTCTCAGAGGAACTGGCAGAACGCGAGATGTCACTCCACGTGATCATATCCCAAGCATTACGTCACGCGAGTTTCATTAAGTACCTATTGCCAGTCCGTAACCTCCGATGCCCGACTTCATGAACCCCTTGAAACGAACCGCTGACTCTGAAGATGCGCCATGGAGTGCTCGTAAGCGACAGAATGTTGCACCCGGGAAGGAAGAATACTGGATGGTGACATGGTAAGATTATCCATAATGATAACTCATCGTCATGAGTATTCATGGATGCATAGGCGGAATCCTCAGACCAAGAAACATAAGACATGGGAGGGTGATGCAGTGCTCGTGAGGATTGGGAGGAAGGCTATACTGTACGATGTCGACGGCAGACAGTGCGTATATATAATTACCCTGTTTTCAGTTCTTTATTAATGAGACTCTACCTTTCAGGATGTCATCGGGTTTCATAGACGATGCTCTCGAAGAGGGACGAGAATACTCTGTAGGTGGCAAAGAGATAGAACTGGACCGGCAGATAACAAAGGCCGACTACAACTCGGGTCGGTGTTTCGGCAATGAGCTCGGAAGCCCGATTCTGGCGGCCACTACTTCGACCACTGCAGCCTCCACAGCCCGGACCAAGTCAAAATTTGTTTTGCCGATTATACGTAAACCACATGAACAACCTACAGGGAGGAGAGGAATACCTCTGCAACCAGTTGACTTGACTTCGGGGATCAATACCTCGAGCTCATCAACAAAGCCCACACAAATCCCAGAAAAGGCTATGTCTCCCACTTACTGGACTGCAAATTGGTCCGTATAGTCTATAGTCTTTAAGGACGTCGATCTTACTCAGTGCTAACATAGGCGAAAGCAACAAAGCAAAGCTCACAAAAAGTGGGATGGCGACGCATATGTGTCACACACAGACAACAAACTTACCATGGTTGACGAAGGTGGCAAAGTGTATGCGCTTCATTCCTCATTAGGCATACAATTTGACCAAGTTGGAACATGTAGCTTAGGATTCACCATCCTACGAGGTCAACAACCGCATCCGGGGTTCCAGACTTACATCGGCGGTAAAGAGGTCGAGCTGGACTGCCAGATCCCTCAATCACAGTTCCCTGGTTTCAGAGGTGAAGGAGGCGATGAAGACCTAAAAACAGAACCAGTGTCTGAGCCGGCCAAAACGGCTATCAACGCCAAATCATTCTATGGCATTTCTAAGCCTAAGACGCCTGGACCGCTGTGAGTATGTGTGCCTCACCAACGATCATAATTGAAGGATTCTCTCTAGTCACGATCCAACTGCCGAAGGAGCAGTCGTCATGAAGTCACCAACAAGGGACCATATCAAAAAATACAATACCAAGTTTGTGCTCTCTCGAATCTTCCTAGTCTGCCCCATAACCTCTCTCAGTGACAGACCTATAGTTCCGGTGGTTCTGGATCCAGTACTGGCTCGCAGAATGCGGGACCATCAGAAGGATGGTTAGTTCAAAGATTTGTGAACTCCCCAGAATCTGGCTGATCATCTGTTAGGCGTCAAATTCTTATATGACTGTGTCATGGGGTTGCGCAAGCACGAGGGCCAGGGCTGTATTCTGGCGGACGAGATGTATAACCAAGCTACTCTAACTGGTTGTTGGGTTCGCTCACTTGAATCCCAGGGGTCTAGGGAAAACATTGCAGGTGCCTGCTACGATACATTTCCTCCACGTCCGTCATGATTAATCGCGCCCAAACGTAGACGATCGCGCTCGTATGGACGCTTCTCAGTGAGTATGGCATCCAGGCGCTGTGTGTCCGTTTCTGATCGTCGGTCATAGAACAGAACCCTTATTCGGGGATTGGTCCAGTTGTCAAAAAGGTTATGATCGTGTGCCCAGTTTCTTTGGTTAATGTCAGCATCCTACCTTCTCTGTCTCTTCGTCGCTCATAACTATCGGAATCAGAACTGGAAAAGCGAATTCTATAAGTGGCTTGGAAGGGATCGCATTGGAATTGCCACTTGCAGCAGGGATCCCATTGAACTCCATGCATTCAAGAACTCGTCAGTCTTTCCTAAAGCTGTGTGATGGCGATGGTTGATTTGCTCTTTCAGGCCAACACATCAAGTCCTTGTTATCGGATATGAACGCCTAAGATCAATGGTGTGAGTCTTTCCGCCTATATGCGAATACTTTCGATCTTGTGGGGCTGATATTAATTTAGTAACAAATCTGAAAAGCTGCGTTGCTTGTAAGCAGGTTGAATCCTCGGACTTATCCTGTTCTGACCGCTTAGTCCTCCAATTGACCTCATTATCTGCGATGAGGGGCACCGCCTCAAATCCTCTCAGAACAAAACGACACAAATGTTTAAAGACTTCAAAACAAGGCGGCGCATTATTCTTTCAGGAACACCAATCCAAAACGACTTAGGCGAATTTCATGCTATGGTATGTGGATGTTACACAGTTGCTGAGCCTTTCATAACCAGCCGTATCTATAGACAGAATTTTGCAATCCTGGCTTATTTGGTAAGTGGTCCCATTATTCAATCACGAACTGAGTTGATGATGCTCAAGATGATTATCCGACATTCCGGCGCATCTACGAGATTCCGATTCTCAAGAGTAGGGCGCCAGGCGCCTCCAATAAAGAAGTGGAAGAAGGCGAAGTAAGGACAGCTCAGGTTGGAGATCACCGCTTCGCAAACCACCGCATTACTGACCGAAGAACGCAGCTATTAAGGATTGCTAAGAGCTTTGTTCTGCGGCGAGATGCTGACCTTCTCAAGGAATACTTACCGCCCAAGCGTATGTTTATTCACTATCTTCTGATGCTCCTGTTTTAAGTGTTCCGTCATGACAGATGAATACGTTGTTTTCGTCGCGCCCACCCCGCTCCAGCTCGAAATCTTCCGCAGAATACTCAATCCCGACGAAATGGATGACCTAATAGAACAAAGCACTACAGCGGAATCGTTAGCATTGATCGGAATCCTCACGAAGATTAGCAACAGTCCAATCTTGCTGAGAGCTACAGCCGAAAGCGCCAAGGGAAAGGAAAACAACAGCATATTTCACAAGCGTAACTTTACAGGTGCAGCTAACCTCGTACCCAAGAATGCTGAAATTGAAGACATGAGCTTAAGCGGTATGGTTCCTTTGAGATATCCGACTATCGGTCGTCAACTAATGTGTCACAGGGAAGCTAACCGCGTTATCAAACATGCTTGAGATAATTCGTGAGGTAAGGGGAAATCACTCTCATGTCGTCTCACGTCGTTTAGACCGTCACCCGTAATTTATCATAGACCACGGAAGAGAAATGCGTCCTAGTGTCGCACTACACTTCAACCCTGAATATTCTGGAAGCCTTCTGCAGGAAGAGGCGCTATTCTTACTTCCGACTCGACGGGTGGGTATTTAACCCATTCAACATTATTCAATACCCACAAGGCGTACAGCCAAACCCCACAGGCACAAAGGCAGGAATATGTCAATTCCTTTAATAAATGCAACCAGCGAAGTGGATGTAAGTTCATATCAGGTCTAGCTTGTTTCAAGCTGACTTTCTAAATAGTTATATTCCTCTTAAGTGCCAAAGCCGGTGAGTCCGTTTCCCCGGAATTAATAGGTCTAGCCATGTATTAATCACCCTCAAAAGGCGGTGTCGGTATAAACCTCATAGGTACCCGAGCTTGGCATCGCCGCATCACGTACTCATGGGTCTTAGGCGCTTCACGCTTGTGCTTGATCGATTCAGATTGGAATCCCAGGTGATGAACAGCGCCCTCAGGCAATGCGAACATACACTAAAGATTCTTTGAAGTCACGATTTACAGTCCATGGCTCGTTGCCATCGGTGAGACAACCGAAATTAAGCACCATTTCTAGTCGATTCTAATTGATGCCTAGGGATGGCCAAAAACGGCCGGTGTTCATTTATCGCTTTCTGACAACAGGAACAATTGATGGTGAATTTTCTAAATGAACTTGAATAACCAACTATCAGCCCCATTGATATTTCCTTAAGAAAAAATTTATCAGCGCCAGGTCACGAAACTAGCACTGAGTGACTGTAAGCGCCTGAGCCTTGCCCTGATTTCACACACAATTGTCTTGTCTGACTTGGACTCCCAGCGTTAATTGGTTCGGTCCGTAGAAAACACGATTCAGAAATGTGACCCCTCTAACAACACAAATCAGACGAGCAACGCTTCGAAAAGCGATACTTTCACCCGAAAAGATGTAAGCTTCAACCTGCTGACCAAAAGCTGTGTGCGACTGATGCTTTCCCAGTTAAGGGACATATTCCGTGTCCATACCGACACTTCAAGCAATACGCACGATCTCCTTGATTGCCCCTGTGATGAAGGGCGCAATTCTATGACCATAGACTACATGCCTCCATCTGAATGGGAGGATGCGGGTGATAATGAGGACGACGCAGGAGAGTTCGACGATGAGACTTTCGAAAGAGGGTTTGTTAATGCGACGCAGGTGACATCGAACTACCTGGGGAAGCTCGATAAAGCGGTGAATATCGACCTCATAGCACTTCGCTTCAGTTTAACTGACCGCCCCGATTGTTTGTTAAGTACTTGAAGAAGAAAAAAGCAGGGTTGGCCGCACTCGAGGAGTGGAGGCACGTTAATTGTTTAGCGGCTACAGCAAAAGACCACATACAAGACACTATTCTTCGGGAGTTAGTTCACATAGACGGGTCCGAGGGCACATGGCGATCGAACTTGCAGGTCGAAGATTCTTCAACGATAATTGACCCCAACCAGTCTTACGCCGCTGCACATACAAAGTCGGTTGACGAGGTTCCTGGAGGCACCATTACATTTATCTTTGAGAAGACGAACAAGCTGGTGGAGGTCGGATAGAATAGAGTCCTGCAGGGGATACTTTGTATCAAAGATCCCTTAGAAATTTACGAATTCATGAGGAACCACATAATCGAACAGCACGATAGTAACATTCAACACATAATTGTACAAATGAGGAGAACAAAGGTAGGAGAAGCGCGACGGCAGAGCATAACCTGTATCAAGGACAATGTATGTCTACCCTCTTGCCCCTCCAGATCTTTTATCTCTCAGGTATATCTGCGGAAGAATAAGCAAGCGAGGGGACGAAACAAAATTCAAATCTACTGAGTATACGGGATGCAACCAAAGCAAAAACACCGTCTCCATGCGCCGAATACCTTCGGCCGGTAGAGGTACCCAAGCTAATGGCGGGGTTGACGTCATGGAACCGTTGTTTGCTTGGTGGATTAGATAGTCATAATTTTCCGTAGACCACCTTCCCGTCAATGATAGTGGCGACGACATTGGTGTCAAGGATGGTGCTGGCGGGAATGGTCATGATATCCTGGGAGAGGATTGTGAGATCGGCCCGCTTTCCAACTTCAATGGAACCGAGAATATTCTCCGTGAATGATGCATAGGCAGCATCGATGGTCATCCCTGCAATCGAGATAAATGAGTACTTGGACTTTGCAACAAAATTATCATTAGGTTTGTACTCACCACGTAAAGCTTCAGTGCGGGACAGGCGTTGTTCAGGGAACCTATGGTATAGGAGTGGCCAGCGTTACAAAATTATAGGAAGCTAGAGGCAGCCACAGCCAGCCCTTTAGACCTAGTGAACTTACCAGCCTTCTGGACCGTGGGGTGACCTTCCATCAGGCGAGATGCGAGTGATTGCCGCGTAAAACGCGGAAAGCGGGTTCATAGACTCAACAGGGAAATCCGAACCCAAGGTTATCCTTGCACCGCTGTCTATCAAGGAGCGGAAAGCATACAACAGCTTCACACGCTCCGGACCCTGTAGGTTATTTCCGAGATTCGGTACGAATCAGAGGGGCAGCGAGGCAGATTGCGGGGAGGATGCTATCCTTACCAGGCGGTCTTCGGCATACCACATGTCGCTGATGCTGTGTTTGAGAAAAAAAAACACGATGGATCTTCAGTGAAACCAATCACCGCCACATCATCAAAGTGCTACGCACGCATGAGTTGGCTGGACACTTGCAATGACTTGAGAAGCCTGTCAGAACTCGGAGCATGCAATATGATCAGAAAATTCGGCACACCTCCAAGTTCACCAAGACGCTTCATGTCAGCTTTAGTCATCATTTGGGCGTGCTCGAGGCGAGGTCGGAGCGCAGTCACATTGACACCCTTCAGAGAGGCTTCGAATGCGTCCAAGACGAGACCGTTAGCCCGATCACCAATCGCATGGACGTTCTGCGTGACGTAGCTTAATCTACAAAAAGAAATCATGAGGCAGCACTCACCACCTGCCAGCCATCCCTCAAGAACTTGGGAATGACATCAAATAAGATATCAGGATCCAGGCGCATGAAACCGGGTGTCTCTGGATTATCGTGGTAAGGTTCATAGAGCTGTTTGGATCGATAGAGCAGTGTTCAGCATGTGCACACGCCAAGGAGGTGACGCCTAGACGAACCGCAGCGCCTCCGGTACGAAGGGCACCGTCAGCAAAGATTTTGACACTTCGTGCGGTGAGCCTATATTCATCCTTGCCAATAATCATCTGCGTCGTGTTGCCCCAATACGGCTGGTTCTCGTTAAAATATCTCATGCCATAAATCCTAATCTGTGATTAAAGATCAGACTGTTAATATGTTGTCAACCAGAGATTGAGTGCAGGTGCGGACCGGCAAGATATCGTTTTCCGCCTGCCTGTATGAGACGTTAATAAAGCCGCCCCTTCAATTCCGAATCATAACGCTCACTTCTTGAAGAATGCCAAAGAGATAGGATCAAGGCCAGCATCGTGAATGGACGTCAAGCCTCTTGCGTGTGCATGATTAACAGCGAGATTGAACCTCCTGCGCAAATCGTCCTCGGTCAGCTCAGGCTGCCTAATGAGGTCCTGTGCATTATCCAAGAATACACCTGGAGATGGCCATTATTAAATTCAGCATACAAAAAGTAGAGCTAATGTGGATACCTGTAGGTCGGCCATCCTCATTTCGAACAATGACGCCACCTTCGACGGAATCAGGAAAAGGCAAGCTAAGCCTCATGGCTTCCTCCGAAACCCAGAGGGCATGACAATCCTTGCTCTGCAGCACCACAGGTCGCCCGCGGATCAGGGGGTCTGCATCAAGTTCGGTCTATAAGGATCGGAATGGGTCAGTGGGAAAAGGATCAAGCATGATTGCACGTACTGCAGATGGCCAACTAGAGGAAGGCCAAGTAGTATGATCCCACCCACCGCCACGGATCCACTTTGTCTTGTCGTCAAGGATATCAGGATTGTTAAGAATAAATTGTCTGACGCGAGCGACGGCATCTAGGCCCGCGGTGAGGATGCTAGATTGAAAGAGTTGTTATTTAGCTGACCTGGAATCGTCGGAGCACCTTCAAGCGGCAACTCCTGGCTAGCACCGTACTCGAGAATATGGGCATGCGAGTCTAAATCCAACGATGTAGTTCGTCTGATGATCGAGACGTGTGGAGGTCAGGGACTGACCGCTTATTCCTGGAACGATGATGGAACCGGGTGGAATGTACCGAACATCGAAAGAGGGGCGAGATAGAATTCGTTCAACTACCTTCAGAAAGGGAGAAGACCTCCAACGACCACTGACATCCGCTGTCGAGACATTTGTGCCCCGGATTGGTGAAATTCTTTGGGTAATCTCCAGGGGAAAACGTACAAAGAGAACCAGTGTCCAGAATGTAGGCCTTGCGTATAACGACACATTGCGTCTTGGCGTTATTTGCGTCGACTGTGTAAACGTCGTCCCCGTGCTGCGAGCAGAGTGCGTAGGTGTCCGACGCGTGACTAGATGAGTGGATGGCGGCCCAGAGAGCTCCAAGGGAGATCAATGCAAATAACGCCTTGAAGCGGCTGGAAAATTCCCGACGAGGCCTGATGGGGGTAGGCGCGTGAATGCCGTTAAGTTTGGTGCCTTTGCCTTGTTTTGGGGCACGGTTGGCGGCACCATTATGAGCCTTATTGGAAAAAGCGAGTCTCTGATGGAGTGACATGACAGAACAGAAACACGCAGAGTGGACGGGTGGCAAAATATTTAGAGGGATTGGATGTAGTAGTTGTGCACAGCAAAAACACAGCTTCAAGAAGAGGAGGTGGAAATAACTCCAAACGAAGCGGCAGTGCTGAAGAGGAGTTTGTGGGGTTGTGCGATGAGAAATGGACTGAATTGTGAGGACAGGAAGGATTGGACAAGCATTATATAGTGAGGCGTAGAAGATTGGCGCGGGCGCCTGTGATGACGACCTCGCATATTTGATATTCCGTTTGTCCTGACACGTGTGCCTGCGATTTCGGTCAACCCGTCATCATTCCCGAGTGGTTTGCAGGTTCGCTCAATCCGTTCACTGCCATGCCCCCAGCCCATACTCTCCTCCGTTCCCTTGCCTCCCATCGCATTCACCTCTACTCTCTTGTTTCCATCGCCGCAGTTTCCGCCGTCATCCTCAATGCTCTCAGGAATTACAGCAACTTCTACTCTGTTGCCATCTTTCTTTCCAAGAGTGGCCGCAGTGTCCTGGTTCGTAGCCACAACAGCACCTCGACACTTTGACTCTTATCCCTTTCCAGGTTCTTGCTAATTTTGCCGTGCTCCTGGCCTTATTTTGTGGACACATTGTACAACGCATCTTCTTTGGCTCTCTGCGTGCCAACGAAGTCGAGGTATGCAACAAACGCAAGGCTGTTCTCCTGCATTAATTGTCCTTTGGTTGTTCACTAGCGCCTATACGATCGACTGTGGTTTTTCATCACAGAGTCCTTGCTTGCCTTTACGATATTCCGTGATGAATTTGACATACCCTTCGTCCTCATGTTCGGCTTTTTGCTTTTTGTCAAGTCATTCCACTGGCTTGCGGGAGATCGGATCGAATGGGTGCGTCACTCCTGTCCGGCGTTGTTTATGATGTCAGTTGAACAATCTCTACCCAGATGGACCAGCAACCCTATCCAGGTCCCTCAGCGTTGTTCCATCTTCGGATGACTTCGCTTTTTTTCATTCTATGGCTCACAGACTTCATCATGTTCGCCATCGCCATAGATCATACTTTAAGATATGGCGTAGGAGGTATGGTCTTGTTCGCGAGCGAGGTTGGTTCATTATCCACCAAACTCAGAACTGTGTTCTGACGCGTCTACAGTATGGCATTCTCATGGCTAGTATCATGAATACCATCCTCAAGTACCTCCTTTCGGCCTATGAACTAAGGCGGGCTGGACGCCGCGGTGGGGAGAATGCACCTCCTTGGGAAAATAAATCCATGTGGGTCTTCTATATTGAGTTGGCAACAGGTAGGTACTTTACTTGCTTACAAAACAACCCACTCTTCATACACCCTTAGATTTCCTCAAGTTGACAACATATCTTATTTTCTTCATCATCATCATCACGTTCTATGGCCTTCCCCTCAACATCGTTCGGGATGTTTACATCACCGCACGTTCCTTCATCACACGACTACGCGCATTGCATCGGTATCAGACAGCAACCCGGAATATGGACCAACGTTACCCGAACGCTACTGAAGCTGAATTAACTGCAATGTCCGATCGAACCTGCATCATCTGTCGTGAGGACATGATTTTACCAACGCAAGCTCGAGCTCAAGTCAACGATGGACCGAACGTGACCCCGAAAAAGCTTCCTTGTGGCCATGTCTTTCATTTTCATTGTCTTCGCTCATGGCTAGAGAGGCAACAAAGTTGTCCAACATGGTCAGTCATTACCCTTCAGCATTACTGACCCCAATGCTGATTAATTTGTGTTTGTAGCCGACAAAGTGTCCTTGAAACAAATGGCCCACAAAGACCCGCTAATGGACCTCCACCCGCTGCACCACAACAAGATAATAATCCTGGAGAAGCACAGCCAGCAAACAACAATGCAGCCATCAATAATCCACTGGGAAACCCCCTAGGACTTCTTGGGCGCATTCTAGGTCCCCCCGGCCAAGCTGCTAATCGTAACCCCGTAGGTCAAGCCAGGGTAATTCAGAATGCAGGCGCGAACAGGCAGAACAATCCCATCGTGATCGAATACCGTATCCAATATCAGGTTCCTCGTACACCTGGTGCAGCGGGTGCGATACCACACGACGCGCAGAACCCTCCACCTCCTCTGCAACCCATTCAGCCCTTAGAGGGTTTCCCAGGTCCAAACGGAGTTTGGCAGCGCTGGCCTGATCGCCATGAAAACGGGCCTGGTCAACGTGATGTTCCGAACCAGCCAACAACTACAGGACCATCAGAAGAAACGTCGGCTAATTCTCCCGCAAATGGTCAAGATTCGAATGAAATTGAAAACTCCGGGAACCCTAGAACTGCTGCTGCATTGGCGGCGCTCCGTCGTTTAAATGGGAATTCATCACCTACTATAGAAAGCCGCACTTCGTCATCTACCGATACGACGGAAAGTGCCAGAACACCTGGTCCTCGTATTACTACTCCACCTGCTTCTTCTGTGGCCCCACGATTAATCCCCTTGTTCGACCTTTCCACACCCCAAGTATCCCAAGCAGCCTCCCAAATAAATGGAACTTTCCACCCAACGCCCCCTTATGCCCAACCCTCGCCCACAACTTCTTCTCGTGACATTTCCTCTCTATCCCAACTCCCTCAGCATCTCACCGATGCCCAACTGGCACTCATGGACCAGTTGACACGCGAGGCGATTGACGAACGCCTGCGTATCCTAGAAAATGTCTCAGGAACTGTCTACCGCTGCGTCGAAGATCTGCTGAGGCTTCGGAGCACGCTCCCAGCGCCTGAAGTATTGAATGGCAATTTCCCACAACACACGCCTCGTGAGGACCACGACGGTGTCGAGAGTATGCCTAGAAGTAGGAACAGCACTGAGAATTCTGGCGCTCAAGATGCAGGAAAAGGCAAAGCCGTGGACCGTGAACCCGAGGACGAACCAGCCCAAGGCATGTCCGGATCTTCCGCCAACCATCTGGGCAGCCCCAATCAGAAGGAGAGTGGGTCCGAGGGTTCCTTCGAAGTATGCTAGTGTATCTCATAAATGGTCTCTTGAATAAATGGTTTGAACCAAGTTAGACAGTTAAAATCTGACGAGTCAGGACCCGCGTGTCGTACGGATTGTGATAGGGTTACAGCTAATCCATAGATAGCATGTCAATTATCTACAATCTCAGGATTCTACGTTGTAAAGGGTTGAAGCTAGGGCCAAAGTAACGTCTGGTGAATTCCAGGATGTCCAAGATGATAGAATGCCATCACATGTGTATACTGTCATTCCGAACATGCACACCCATTGGAGATCCATGTCGCTCAAAGAAAGGTAACACTGCGTTAGTTCCCACATTCGGATCGCGTCTTTATCCCCCTTGGAAACCATTCTCGTTTATAAATAATAAGATTACACAAGATATCACGAAGATGAGGACGAAGCCGCTGCTAACAATGCCTGGGCTCGTTGCTTAAGCAGATCCGGCCGCACAAGTGATTTATCAACCTGGGCGTAAAATGCTTTGAATATATGACCTAATGAGCTTCGATGACCGGGGGATGGAAGTGAATTGATGATCTCCTCCAAGGTTTCATCAATCTGAGACTCGGACATGGCGCGCGGAAGCAGCTTCTGTAATATGTCCGCCTCCAAACGTTCTTTCGCCGCAAGATCTGGCCGTTTGGCTTTGTCATACTGAGAGGCAGTGTCGTGCTGGAAAAAGAAGTGTGCCAAAATTAGGGTTGAAATTTTCCAGGTCGGTAAGCCCTACGAGTGGAGAGAGAAACCATAGGGTACTTACCCGCCTGGTAATGTTCTTGGCTATTAATGCTCGCTACAAATTTTACATTGAAGCGCCTACGAGATACCGACCATCGGAAAGGTACTCACGATGACCGACGCCGCAACTTGGCCATCCTTGTGGACTTTGTCTGCAGCCTGGACGTCCGCAAGTACGGACTGTTTTTTTTTTCGTTAATATTGCCCTTGGTATCATGAGCTTTTACCACTCACTCGAAGCGTACTCGCCGTCACGGAATCCCTTGTCTATTCACAAAACATTATATTTGGAAAATGATTACGCCCCTTAGGTGGCAGGATAATCACCTTCAATGCCGTTTTGATCTCATTCATTAAACGCATACGCAATTCTAGAGAAAATTTTCAGTGAGATCAGATATATGCTTCGTGGGTTACTTAACAAGTCTCCCATGGAGCAAATCAGAATGGAAGGGGTAACTGAGAATATGGCGAATGTAAACTTACCATTGGAATCGCCAGTGGGGGTTGTGTAAGTGCGAATATGTCGGAAGGTAAAGGCATGACGTGTCCTGAGAAGGCGGAATGTGGCTTGGATCGTTGACATTTTACGGGAAAGAACGTCGCGACAAGCAATGCTTCCAAAGGGAAGAAATTCGTCAATAGACGCCCATTGTGTCACCCTGTAACGCCCATCCGTGACAGAACGCGGACGTGATAAGATAATTCTGATGGATATTCAATATTCAACTCTTCTGGTCTCAAGTTGCACGCCGTTACTCTTGGCCGCTCGTTCTGGTTCTGTTTCAGGATTTTACGCATTGCAGAACCTCTGAAAATTAACCCGGACCACAGATCTTGATATCAATCACCCATTAACACTCGAACCATAAGCGCCCGTTCGCTCGCCAACTTGAGATACTGTCCCCATACCCAGATGGCTGAGACAACTAGAAAGCCACCCTTTCCACCCTCCGGCGGATATCTCCAAGCAATCAGAGAATCCTCCCGGAATTTACGCACCCGCGCGAACATCATAGTGAGTACTTTTCTCAGAATAGAGATCCTGCTTCCGACCCTTAGCGGTGAAACACATCCTGAGACCACTTGGTTGCCGCACTCCAACCAGGATGTACACCGATCGCTCCTGACCTCCGGGAACGTCATACCTTAATATTTTCTGCAGGCCTGAAGCGGGCCGCACAATTACATGATAAAACGTTGTGCTGTGCAAGAGGCAAATCCGAACTGCCATTGCGCTACCACATGCGGCGAGGCGTCACTAGATCAACCCATGCCACGCCTTCTTGTCATAGATTATATCATTCGCCGTCCTCGTCGTTGGCGCTGTTCTCCCGCAATACATGTGTATCAACTCTGACATTCTCCTTCCCTATCCAGATCACTAAAAGATCGATTGAAAGGCTTCTGCGTTCTTCGGCTTTCACTTTTTCTTTCAAGCGCGTTTCGGCAGTGCATGGGCTTCATCTTCCACTAAAGTTCGATTCTCACCTCGAGGAATTGAACCTAATCTCCGTCCTTTCTTTGCTCAATTTCGCTTCTGGCTATCGTGTCCCCTTGCACGAGCAACTCAATCGTGGAGCATGGGATACAATCCGGGCCTTTGTATTTTCTCTACACATTACATCATCCTCTGAGGAGAATCTGCTGTCGTCACGAGGCATGCAATCTATCCGCATGACGAAGGTGGCGGAGCTCATGGGCATAAGTCTCCACGCCGAAAAGCCTCACGAGAAGTTGCCCGGCGTGATGATTGGGGAGCTCGGCGGGCCATTGTATGATCTCGTCAAGCTGGTCACCCAAGTCCTCAACGAGACTGGTTCAGTTCTAGTCTCTGGCGGCTATTCGAATCTTGGTAGCTTCGTCCTTGAAGCACTCCGAGAAGGAGCGAGAGTCCAGGCAGAAAAAGATGGGGAGTCCGTAGCCCTGGAGATCATTCTAGAACGTGTAAGTGGCCCTTTGGACTTCCAAGAGCGGAAATTAACGCAACATTAAAGCTTGTGAAAGCCTTTCCTGCCTTTCAAGATATGGCTATAGTTGATGAGCAACGTATGTCTGTTACCTAGACTGAAGTTTTGCAGATGCACATTATTGGAGATGGGTACTGATCAGGCTTTTTTTTTACAGCCATTTATTGCTTTAAGAAAGCATTATTCCTCATCCACGCCATTCGCGTCCGTTTCGGCTCCGCAACCCCGCCTCCTTTTCCCATCCCCTCAACGACGACGTGTCCTATCTTCGCCGACAATGTCATCCCTTCATTGCTGGTCCATCTAGGCGTAATCGATATATCTCAAGCGCCCGGTTTATCGGGCCTATTCACAGGCGCCGGCTCTGAGAAATCTCTTGTAGATTTTCTCGGCCCAGCTCCTGAGGTCAAGTCCACCAGCTCAAAGCCACCAGGAGGCAGTAGCGAAAAGAAAGCGCCCAAGGAAGGGCCTATTCTCTCAAACGCCCAGGCATTTAAATTGCGAGCGGCTGCCATAGACGCCTGTGAGATGATCATTGAAGAAGCACACTCGATTGACGCCCTTGGCGAAGATGGAACTGGCCAAGGGTCTCTGACTTGGCTTCGGGAAATGACTTTGCCGGAGTTGGATATGTGGATCTGGTCTATTGCAAAGGACAGACTGGATTACAGGGCGCTAGAGCGGTTCGCGCAGAGGGATACTGTGTTTTATTAGCGCTCGGGTATCGTGCTCGGGCAGTATGAAATGAAGGGAAATGAAGGTGGAAATGTGTGAATTTCCGCCAATTACGAACATTGATTGCGAACAACTTAGGTGGCGTAAGAATACGTTCTTGTTTCAAGTAAATAAATAGCAATAGCCATCAAATCAAGCACATTGAACACTACAAAAGCTGAAATTATACACTTGGTCCTGCAGGTAAAAACATTTCGATCAGATGCAGTCACTGTCACTGGCATTACTGTCGCTTTCGTCGTTGCCCCAGACCGCAAAGGCACGGTGGCCATACTGTTGATCTTGAGACCTCGATCGTGAATGAGCTCGAGCCCTGTTGTGCAAGAGGGTGGTGGCAGTCGGTGTCTGAGCAAGTTCTTCCAAGTCGCGATCGGGGATACGGCTCTTTCCACTCGAGGGTTTATTGGAATAGATATCATCTCTGGCACCATACTGAGCCGTGTGCAGCAAGCCGGAGTCACTCTGCGGGGGAATATCAAAGCCGACGTGTCTAGGTGAAGTAGCTACAGGCTGTTGACTGGGCGGCGGAGGGTATCGCTGTGCAGATACTCGCGAACGGGAGCGCGACTTGGATGATCGTCGGTGGTCCCGTTTGATACTCGCCACGACGCGATCGTGGTGTCGAGACTCACGGACCTTGTCAACGGCAGTCGCGTATTCTTGGGGACTCAAGGCATTTATAACACGTGAAGGTCCTTTATCAGCCTCGGCGGCCGAATCGTCGATGTCGAATTGATCCTCATCCTCAGAAGAGACTTCATCCTCCTCATCACCATCATCCAAGTTTTCGTCGTTCTGGGGATTAAGGGCCTTTTCGAGCTCAGCGTTGACAGCCTTTGCGCGCTTGCTGTGTTTTGCGGGTTTTGGCAGCCCCTCCTCCACAACCACGAATGATTTCTGGCGTTCTCGTTCGTTCCACTTCAAAGTCCTGGAAATAGCGTGGAACCAATCCGTGGATTGGTTGTCTGCACATACAGTCGGGAAAGGGTACTTGGATGCGGTGACTTTGATGTGATCGCCCTCTGTAAAGTTTAATTTAAGCAGGTCAACGGACAATGATGCCAAAGGTCAGCTTACGCTGTAGTTCAACCCGTCCACGTCCATCGAAGGACGCCCATGCTGTGCTCCGTGAATTATATGGAACACAGATACGTAATTCCATGCTATCTGGCAATAACATGGGTCTGAATGATAAAGTGTGCGGACAGATGGGCGTTATTAAAATAGCAGGGATTTCTGGATGCACGAGGGAACCTCCAGCAGAGAGCTAAAGATCAGGATGAATGACGATCGAATTACATGGTGCAGTCGATGAAACTCACAGAGTAAGCCGTTGACCCTGTTGGCGTCGAGACCGTAAGGCCATCAGCTTGTACTGTCGTCATATGATGTTCATCCCCTGTTTAAACGTCAGTACAGTTTATGAAAGATTTCGACCAGGGCTCACCAAAGAGCTCGAGCAAGCTCACATAAGGGCTGGGACCCCGGTCAACCACAAGATCATTCAGCACTTCAAATTGCTCCGCGGGCCTGGTCGTGAAACACATAATCTCTTTGTCTTTGGGCGGCTTTCCTTCGCCTGTAGTGTGGGACATTGGCCATCCACCTTCCAGGGCTTCCCAACCACCTTGCTCGAGGTTCTTCATCAAGATCTCCCCGGTCTCTCCACGTTTGACAGCCTTTCGTCCTTTGCCAGCCTCGTTGATCACGGCACGATAAACTGTACATGTGAAACGCATTCGGAGGTTGACCCGAATGCCATTTTCAATGGCTGAGTCCATGACGGCCTGGTGGTCATTGAAATCAAAGTTGGTGAGGAACCCGAGGGAACCGAGAGCGAATGGTAGAACAGGTGGTACTATGCGTTGAAACAACCAGGAGGTAAACAGCACAGTGCCGTCGCCACCAAGCTGAGGTTAGGCGTCAGCATGTTTGGAGCTCTCGCGGGAACGTTGGGCATCAAGTTACTTACAGTGACAACGAAGTCAAATAAGTGAGGACTGTGGCTGCACATGCTGCTAGTCCAGTACCTTAATTGGCCATCGTCATATGAGTCCTCGGTTCCACTACCCCCATTAGATGAAGCGGGAGACGAAGAGTGGTTACTTGATGTACTGCGCCTTGGAAATGGGACGAATAGTTCAGGGTATTCACGACGGATGCCTTCCGCGTCGAAGCGCTTAGAACGTCGGAGTTGGCTATCAACATACCTATCAGAGGATTAAAACATATCCGACTATGAAATTTATCTCGGGAAGACTCACACGACGAGTCCTCGTTTCATACCAGGCCGCTTCTTGAGCATCAGGTATAGGGCAAGTTGGCGAGTGAGTTTGATGAGCCTGTTGTCACGGGCCTTTGTGATGATGAGGACGTTTTGGATGTTGGATTGCACACGAGCACGACCTCGAAAAGGTGTTGGGATAAATAGATCGGCAGAGACAGGACGTATTTATTACCTAGCTGCTTGCTCATTTCACGTACACCCACTGCGGTTTCTGCGAGTTGTTTTGTCAAACTCCCAACAAACTCATCTTCCTCGCCATCGCTTTCACCACTGGAGGATCGATTGTGCTTGGACCTGGCGAAGGGTGAATATCTATTCGGATTATGCATTCCACCGGGGGCAGTAGTGTGTTGTAGTGACCTGGCAACACCAAGATCGCCAACAATTGTTTGATTGGCGCCTGAGCGATTTCTGAGCCAATCTGTGAGGGAGGCACCCTTGTCGAGATGTGAGTGCACAAAACAGGGGGAGTCAATAGGTTGTGAGTTCATGTACGAGCGGGATCTCTGGTGGTTCGCAGAAGGGGAGGACTCTGGTGGGTGTGGTTCGGAGTTATCCATGGGCGATGTTGTAGAGGGATGGGGGGTGTTTGTGTGGACAATGGGAGAAGAAGTGTCGAGAATAATGCCAGGATTCCACTCCGCGCTCTGCAAGTGGTCTATGTGCAGTGACGACGGCCTACTGTTTCGACGAGAAAGCGTTTGGTTGACTTGCTCTGTTTGGACCTGTGGAGCGGGCGTGGTCGGTGGCGTCGCGAATACTTCTTCTGCGCCCGGGGACCGCGAGATCTGGGGCTGAATCGTGGACATGGAGAGGGGTTGATGTGTGCAAGTGATCTACGGGGCAAATTCGCCTTTTGTATGCAAGCAAAAGTGAGGGGTCAGCTGGAGTTGTCCAGGCGACCAGGATAGAAACTATGTCTGGGTTGGTCACTGTATCAGATGAACGGGATGGGCTCTAAGGAGAATGGGAAGATTGGGACCTGTAAACTGCGCACATAGATGCGAGATCAAGGAGAAGGCTGAGCGCTGAGCAATTGTGATGGCATTCTCTTGATACTTATTATACATGGAACATGATAGTCAACATCTGCTCCCGTCAATCAGCCAACGCTCGTTGTTCTCCCCTTGATTGTCCAGGCTGGTATTTCTTCATACATATGTTGTGTTCCAAGTGTCCTCCACCCGTGCACAGCTGTCATATTTCTGTGCCTGTCGGTCTGCCGGTCGATGGCAGTTGCTGCGAGAACCATCAAGGACACTGTGGCGACAGATCCTGTAACTGTAACTGTGTCGTGGCACGTTCTCCGAAGACACGCATGGTCTTGGCGCGTTCTGGAACATCCCATGGTTGACCTGGCAATTTTGACAGTCCTTCACTTGTTCTGAACGGCGATTATCAACGTGGGAATAATTAGCAACAGATTCCCCTCACGTGCATCGTCGCGTCGACCTCTCAACTTGTGCCTTCGCGTTGGCAATGCAATCTTAGGCCTCTATACTCGGGGCATGGTGCGTAATGACTACATGCACTTGTTTCGCATGCATTTTACTGATGAGGCTCTCCATTCAGTTACCTTGGACTCATGTCCATTTCTGATGATGCAGAGTGGGCCACCTCCCGTATCAAGAGACTCCTTCGGCCCCTCAAGTGCAAATGTCTTGCACTGTCTTCCTACATGAAGGAAACTCCAGCAGGAATGACGACGTATGGATCCCGTTCCTTGTTAGATCACAAGTTGTTACCTTTAGAGGCCCCGTCTAACATTGGCGTCCGCATCCACTTTCATAAGGATACAGTCCAGTCTCTCGAACTCTCCAAGAGAATATATGCCATACGCGACTGCTACTCTGACATTATATCCAAGATGGATAGGCCTCGCGCCAAGGAAGATGTGAATCTTCCGACATTGCCCTCCCTCACTAGCCTGTGTTCAGTCATATTGGGCGCTCAGATCTCTTGCGACGAAGAGGAGTTCCCCGAATCCGAACGCACCCTGGATATAAGTGAAGTACTTTATGACGCTATTCCCCCAGCCTATCGTCTGTGAGTTTGGTTAGCGTGTCATATCTCACTATATCCACGCTAAATGTTTGTCTAGTCGCACTCTTCTCATGCATGCACTACACATCATCCTGGACTCTTGTCCTCCTCATGCCAGCCTCTATCTCGCCCTTCTTGACGTAACCTTGGAACACCGCCTCTATCATGAATCTGAAGTTCTGCTTGACGTAGCCCTCGAACATGCTTTTGAATACTCGCAAGGCAAGCTGGCACGAATATCAAACCCTGCGCACCGAAGGTTTCTTGTGGACCTTTATTGTAAATGGGATACACGGTTCTCTTCTTTCACCTTCGTCCGACTAGTCACGGGGGCACTTCAACGAGCTCCTTCTGATGCTGTCTGGGCTTCCAAGGCCACCAAACGACTTGTTCGTAAACTCATTCGGCACGACATTAATCTGTTGCCCACGCTTCTCAGCGGGTTGATGGATACTGCTCTCATATGCAGGCAGAAGCCCAAGAGCAAGCAAACAGAGACCTGTTATCCTGAAAGACAACTTCGAGAGTGGCTCAACATGGGCATAGAAGCCTGCGCGTCAACAATGCGGAGAACCTCCGATAGCCAAATAGCGATACAAAATGAAACCTTCGTTGAAGATATACTCGATAACTGTCGTTCTTGGATATCCAGACATAGGTCGAGGGACGATGAAGATTTATCTAGATATGGATTCATTGATGCCATCGGATGCCTCTATGCTCTCTGGCTGGTCAGTGGACTCCGGACGATCGACAAGCGCGACACACTGTATGCCCTCGTTCAACAAATATCCCCTTCTTCCTCGACATTCACGCCAATATGCCATGGAATCTTCCGAACGAGACCTCTCGACGAATGCGAAAACATTCTGCAGGCCTTTTCGTACATCTTGTACATTCACAGACTCTTCCAATTCAGAGCCTCGCTCTGGGCATGCGCGCTTTACCATGTCGAAGAGCCTGAAACAGAGCAAATCCTCATTGGCAAGAGCGGTCAAGAGCAAGTCAGAAAGTTCAGGCTATGCCTAATCGAGCGCGTTGATGAAGCCGAGAGGGAGTGCTTTGCCGGGGCCGGTAATGTGGCTCTCCATGAAAGTGGCCAGTCGAAGGAATCGGAAAATCCTTACGGTGATGATGAAGTCGCTGGAGAATCTTCAGTCCATTGGGACTGGGAGCCCACCGTTGGCTGCTGGTTTCGAAGGAACGAAGGCGAGCAGGTCCATCTTCCAGGTCCATTGAAACGTAGGAAGGTAACTAAATACTCGTATCTCTCGGGAGGCTTTGCACCTTTGGGATCACCACGTCGGCTCCGTTCTCACAGTGGAACCGGAGATTTGAAGAGTTATCATCGTAACTCCAAAATCACATCACAGAGACAAAACCGCGACTCCTCAAATACACCTGTGGAGGATAGACGACTGTCTCCGTTCCAATTCACCTCACTCCTCAGCAATGCGTTATCGAGCCGGACCAGCCTTCACGGGGAATGTCCGGGAGCGAAGCGGAAAGACTACGACGAAAAGGTGTCCATTACTTTGTCGAGAACTGTGGGCACGGATGATAGTGATGGTAGTTATACAGATGGAGATAGGGATGTGGATAATTTGAGCACGAAAGAATCGGATTGCGGGCAGCACGCACCATCAGAGGACTATTTGGATTTGTTCAGAATTACAGGCACATCATCTCCTATTAGATAGTTTTGTATTGTATAAGGCTTTCCGTATCCATATCACTGTTGCTGTTGTCTATAAACCACCAGCAGGATGAGGTATACTAGTCTGGAGCGTTAATGAGAGTACCTCAGAAAGGGCCGGGGGATACGGGCCGTGAAATAACACAGTCAGAACACGCCACCTTATTCTTCCGCTACTCCAGTGCTCTCACACACCGTCTTGAAATACCCATGTCGAAAGCAAAGGATCAAAAACCCTTTGCGTTGCCCGACATATTACGGGATCTTGCTTTGTTACGGACGTCGGACCTGGATCTGGCTGCGTTAATCCCAGCCACATCTGTGGGTGACACACAACAAACACCAGAGGACAAGGCTGTAGAGGAAACTCTGAAGAGCTCGTATGATTATGTGCAGTCAGCGAGGACTGTTATCAAGATTAATGACAGAGGGGACGTGGATGTACAAGGACAGCGTATCGAGAGTGTTCGAGAGAAGCTGTCAAATGTAGAAGAAGGCTTTGGGGATGCCTAGATTTTCTAGTCTGAGTCTGTGGTGAGCCTACTCTGTCCGACCCCCTCGTCAGAGTGAAAACTGAAGTCAGTCATTCAGGGCTTCATGTCCATCTCCGATAGATGAAAACCGTTGAAGATCATACTCTGTTGGCAAATACATGATACCCCCATGTTTCCTCCCTTCTTGTACCCCGCCATTCCTCGCAGGATTGTCATGATGCACCCGATACAAACCCACCAAGTCCGTTGTAAGCCGCACACGAACGTCGGCAGCGTCTCCGTGTCATTGACCGGTTATACTTCCTTTCCTGCCAATCTCCAGCCCGGTTGGAAGGGTTCTGCGCATTCCATTCGCTTCCGAGTCCTTTTCCGTCACCATAGTCCGGAATCATGAAACAATCATTGCTGTTGTCATTTTCTCACAAATGTCCTTGTGAACTTGAACCTTCGAAGGCACGTCCAAGAGAACAACCGATGTTTCCCAGTATCGAATCCCAGATGGCCAAATTAGCTTATAATCCCTGGTGTCTTGCAAGGAGCCTTCCACAACCAGCTGCCCACGAACCCCGATGCTGTCAGCTTTCTGCTCGCACTCCTAACTCTACCGGAAATACGCTAGAGCTGGAGCAGTCCAGAGTCTGGACACGTTACAGGGCGTCTGAAGTAACGCAGGCACCAAAGAAGCACTGACTCGAACGATGTCGATCGTCTATAGCAAGAAGAAGTAGAGTTATCAGCTAATCAGTACCGACCTCCTCTCGCCCTCGTGCACCTGATCTACTAGCAACAGCGCCCCCAGCTTATCTGGCGCAATTTCAGTGCTGGCTTCCATTCCCAACTGAACATGTCGGGAGTTGAGAAACTTTACGTCCTCCACAGCGTCGAACTAAAGTCGAACCAGCGAGGAAATGTCCCGCGTCTCGTTTGATTGGTTGTTGAATACATGCTATGACGCCTCAACCTGTGAATATGCCACTAGCACCTCGCCTTGCGAATGAGTACATCGCCAAAATCCCACTCTCCTTCACTTGATCTTAGTATATTTATTGAACGCACTCGGATTATTTTATGCAAGAGCTGTATGTCGTCTCCAGCTATTCTTATGATCGAGAGAGGGGCATGTCGTCGAAGGGAGATTGGACCACCCCTGTTGTGTGCGGTAGTTGCCTCAGAAAACCAAGTACTGAGGCGGCGTAGTGGACTAACGTGTGTCAAACGAGTATGTTTTGTACAGTTTCGCACCACAGAAGGAACAGCACTGTGGTAATATGCACTCAGTCGCAGAGATCCGAAAAAATGTCTTTTTTTCCAAAGTTGCGTTTGCTGGAATGATAGTCATATTTACGTCGCCTCGGGTAATTGTCAGTCTGGCTACTCGCTCTCGAGTGCTAGGCTGTCCATAGAGAGGGTGCGAGCGATCATAAACATATACCCAGTCCTAGTCGACGCCCTTAAACCTGTCTTGATGATAATTTCAAGCCCCATCGCATAGGGAGACCATCGCGGTTTCGCCGTTCTGGGGGTCGGAATGTGAGAAAGCAGTGAGAACCTCCAGTTTAATTATCTGGTGTCATCCCCAAGATTGCAGAATCATTGTCACTTGTCCTGCTTTCATGGCGGGGGATTAGATCCAAGAGAGCCATTAATTCTGCCAGTAACGACAGCGGCAGTGTTCTCGACAGTCGTGCTCCAAATGGGACTGCTGTCAGGCCCGTCAGGTTCGATGCCTGAGGTGGAAGTTAATCTACTACTGTACTTATCCCTCTCCTGTTGCCATCTTTCTGTTCCCGCAGTCCCGGGAGACAAGGAGTCGATTGACATAGTTATGATCTGTTGTACATCGATAGTATCTACGTAAACAGTCTTGGGTCTGGTTGTTGGTTTTCAAGACCTGTTTCGGAGGTTCAGCGGCTCCTTTAATAATCAATACTAGTTGGAGTTTTTCAGGCGCCATCCGCACTGGGCCCACTGAACTGAGAGTCTCGGAAGACTTTTCCGGTTTTGAGAGAGAAAAAAAAAGATGCCGCCCAGCAAAGATAGCAGGATCTGTGAGGTGTTGTAAAGGTATTGCCCACTTCTTCATCGTGTTCTAGTCGAAAGCGTTTTCTTCCCAGCTCTCGTGCCGTACCCCTTGTTCTTGCTCCGGCAAAGGAGCAATTCCTGGCACGACTGTTTGATGCAAGAGCCAAGAGTTCAGGGCGTTGCTCCGGTTGTAAGCTCTTGGTGCACTCTCGCAGTTGCGATTTCAGAAACGGACGAGAGCGGAGGATGCCCACCCTGGCCGTTGGCTTTCCTCTCAAAGGCTTTTCCACTAGCCCTTGAAGCCTTTCCGGTCCAAGGAGGCGGGAGCAATAAAGTGACATTGACACTTTTAAAGATGCGCGGGTAGCTTTTGTTCTCCTTGTATTTCTTGAGCGTTTGTGGAGCCGGAATTCGGGGCTGCGACGCCTAGGAGGTATATGTAGCAGACACCATCGCCTTTGGGATAGTGAGCTCTGTCATTTGATTTGTCCAGCTGACGAAACGCCTTCGACCGGTTTGCTCTGATCAAACCTGTTATCGGGCCAACCTGTCGGGTTCTCTCTTTTGTCCCACTCAACGTATGGGGGCGTCCCCTATTCGCTGCGGCCTTTTTGCGTAGGCTACCTCCGCCAATGATCTTCCCTCCGGATTGTCCAGTTCTGTCTTCAGTAATTGTTACCGCCTACCAGTAGAAGGATATTGTGCCCAAGGATAGTTTTGCGACTTTCCATGTTCTTGGTTCGCAGTGTATCCGGTAAGTAAAATTAAATAGCCTGTGCTGCCTTCTCACTCGCGTTTGAGGACAAAGTAGGTCTCGTGTAGTAACATGTCCTAGCTGTCGGTGGAGCCGACCATTCATCACCGGATCTCGCTAACCTCACAATTAACATTCACTCATGTTCTTTGAGCAACTGGCGGCGTGTTCTTCTCTATCCGGCAGTATTCTTTCAACCTGGCATCCCGGGCCATCGTCCACTCCTCCGCACTGGACCACAAAGCCGCGGTAGCCAGAATCAAATTGTGTTATCTGTGCATAGTCGGGGTGGATGGTTACTATCGCTCGCAACGTGACGGGATGTACCCCCGTATACGTAAAGTAGTGATCAGTGTCAGGCCGAATCAAGAGTGCAAAGGCTTAGAGGCTTGATGGGACTCGTGGAGAACACGAGTTTGATGTGGGACAGAGGCCGGAATAGAAGGCTGAGACGTCATATAGCCTAGAATGGGCAACAAGATGGCTTATCTGCATACTCCAATGCCTGGTCCCTTCACAGCGCACGTGACAGTTAAACATGCTCATTTTACTGCCAACAACCTTGGTTCTCCTCCATCACTGGGGGTCTTTGTTAGCCATATAGTTCATCAGCCGTGGCGACGACGACGATGGCCTTTGTCATCCCCCCGGGCATAATCTCCCCCGTCTTCATCCTAAGAGTTATTTCCCCAGCTCTAGTCCTTGTCGCGGCCTTATCCCTTTTGTCCTTGCGCCCTCCATCTCCCCAGTCTCCTTCGCCTATAACCTCGGTCGTCGTCGCCAACGTCGTCCCTCGCAGAGCTTCTATTCTTTCACTCTTATCTCTGGTTTCCGCTTCTTACTTCCTCGATGGAGCTGCCTTTGTAATTTTCGCCGTTCTCGATAAGTTCTGGCCTCGACATACCGGCATTGAAATCAACACTGTCGCTGGAGTTGCAGCATTTGCCGGTCTTGCTGCACTAGGATCTTGGAAGGATGTTAATGGCGTATCGGTCTGGACCTTACGTAGGATTAGGCTGGTGGTGTCGTTGGCATTGTTGTTGGACATTGCCTTGGTTGTGTTACTCGGGTTGAAGATCCGGGACATACGTAACGGTGATTTGTTTTCTTTTGTGCCTCAATCACTCTTCTCTAAAGGAGATGGACATAACCAGGTCCCCCTCGTGTCCCAGAGACCCCTCCTCAGGTTCCCCTACAGGAGTTACTTCACTTCGCATTCCCTGCGTTCCGGATTTTGCTTTTAATTCCATTGCTCGCGTCCCTATCTTCTCCACGTGTTGTATACACGTCCGTTGAAACCGAAGATAGCAGCGCAGCACTTGCTACGGACTCCACTTTCCTCTTGCCTCCCGGTACCAGAAACCGCTTATCGTCGTCCAGTTCCCCGGTTGCTGAAGGCAGCAAGTATGGCACTTTCCGTGACCCTCGCTCCAATTTGCAAGCTTCCGCACCTTCAACCAGGGCAACTACACCAGCTCCATCAACCGGTCCCGACAAGGTAGGTGATTTTCCCTTTCGTGTGCTTTGTCATGGACTTAGGCTTCCTAGGTTGAGTCCAAGCCCGAAATATCGCCTGAACCAGGCTGGTCTGAAATTTGGCGACGCCTTAGGCGACTAACACCTTACCTTTGGCCATCCAAGAGCAAATATCTTCAATTGTTGGCGGTGAGGTACATCCTGTTGAGTTGGCAATGCATCACTCACTTGTAATTAGGGCATTTGTGTGCTCATTCTCGTTGTGGAACGCATTGTCAATGTTGGGGTCCCATTGGTTCTTGGAGAATTGGTAAACATCTTCGAAGGTCGTTCATCTTACTCGCCTTGGTTGTGTCTTCTCGGTTATGTTGGTCTGCGCTTTTTGCAAGGCAGCGGAGGATTGGCAGCGGTTCGTGATGTGGGTTCAACTTTCTTTATCTGAAGGATTGTTCTGACGTCACACAGTCCCTATGGGCATCAGTTATGCAATACTCTGACAGAGGTATGGGTGGCTCAATCCACACCAGCATATCTCTGACCTTTCGAGCTAGAAATGTCGCAACTTTCGTTTGATCATATTCTCAACCTTTCCTTCTCTTGGCATACCCGCCGTAAAACTGGTGAGATATTACGAGTGCTTGACCGCGGTGCTGCCATCAACCACACTCTTGAAGTAAGTCCTCCAAATCATCACCGTCAGATGACTCAGGCCCGTTCCAGTTGATTCTCTTCAATATCGTCCCAACTTTCGTTGATATCGCTATCGCATTGGTTTTCTTCTGTATTCTCTTTGACTGGCAACTTGCTGCTGTGATTTTCTTCGTGATGGCCGCCTATGGTTTGTACGCACCCTAATCTTCCTCTGCTGATTGCTCATTTTATTTCAGTCGTCGCTAGTATCATTTTGACAAGGTACCGCACTCGCGTGAGACGTCAGATGAATGAACGTGATGTGGTATGTAACTGCCATGTCTTCATTGCCACTTGACCTGATGTCTTCTTCTAGATCACCCGTGGCATTCACGCGGACTGCTTGCTCAATTATGAGACTGTCAAGTATTTTAATGGCGAAGACCATGAGGGTGAAAGGTATCGGGAGGCGATTCGTGAATATCAGGCCCTCGAGTACAAGGTCATCAGTGAGTACAGTTGAATTGTTCCCAAGTGCGATCATCTCATCTTCTTCCAAGTGTCCCTCAATCTCCTCAACCTTGTCCAAAATTTCATTATCACATTGGGTCTCCTCATCGGTTCTCTCATGGTCGCATTCCGGATCACACAAAATCCGGATGGTGGTTCTAAGGATTTTGTCATGTTCATCACCTATCTGACACAGGTATTGGAACCAGTTTCTGGAGAAGGAACCCGTGCTCACTGTGTGCTCCATAGCTCTATGGTCCTTTGAACCAACTTGGTTACATTTATCGTTCGGTGAATCAGTCTCTTGTGGACACGGAGCGTTTGTTGGCCTTGCTCAACGAACCAACGGAAATCATTGACAAACCAAATGCTCCGAATCTGGTTGTCGCTGACGGGGAAATTGAATTCGGTTCGTGAAGCGCATTTTTACTATTGGCTTCCTGTCATTCACACATTGAGCCAGACAATGTCAGCTTCTCATATGACAATCGCACTACAGCCCTCAAGGGCATCTCTTTTAAGGTTCCGAAGGGGTCATCGGTTGCCTTGGTTGGAGAATCTGGGGCAGGGAAATCGACTATCTTACGGCTGTTGTATCGATTCTATGATTTAGGCGAGGGAGAGGGACGCATCCTGATTGATGGCCAGGATATCAGGTAGGAGCACAACCCGCTCTTTAATTGATATAACCTCATGCCAGCTTAGGGATGTGACCCAGAAGAGTTTGCGCCAGGCAATTGGTGTCGTTCCTCAAGACCCTATCCTTTTCAATTCAACTATCGGTTACAACATTGGGTTGGTATTCTACTCGCCGCCGTGGCATCATTAATGACAACTCGTCAGGTACGGCAAAATCGGCTCAAGCCTTGCGGAGATCGAAGAGGCTGCGAAATCTGCCCAGATGCACGATCGGATCATGTCTTTCCCTGATGGTGAGTTTGAAGGCGAGTCATTCTTCTCCTGCTAATCATTGGGTAGGATACAACACCAAAGTTGGTGAACGTGGAGTTCGTCTGAGTGGGGGAGAGAAACAACGAGTTGCGATTGCGAGGACCTTGCTGAAAAATCCACCGATCCTGTTACTGGATGAAGCAACGAGGTAGGCAGCAGCTATGCAAACTGGAGTTATCTGTTAACAAATCTCTTGTAGTGCGTTGGACACCTCAACGGAGAAGGATATACAAAAGGCACTGCAGAATCTCGTCCAAGGTCGTTCATCTCTCTCCATCGCCCATCGGCTTTCAGTAAGCTCTTCCCGCTTCTTTTATATTAAAAATCAAACATTGAACCTCATAAACTAGACTATTGCCTCTGCTGATCTGTGAGTCTCGAACCTACGCTGCATGGTTCCGTTATCCTGACCATTCTCGATAGGATTTTGGTACTGAAGGATGGCCGAGTTGTTGAACAAGGCACCTTCAAAGAGCTTGTAGCCCTGGATGGTCTATTTGCGTCAATGTGGGCCGACCAAGCCTCTGCTACAGAAGATCCCGCTGTTTCATTAGCAGCTGGTAGTGTTGGGAAAGGCACTTCAACTGGGCGCGATGAGAATGACGAAGCCGTTATCGAGGAGCAACATCCCACGGGCAACCATGCTCTCCGGGAAGAAGTCCGTCTCGCTGCTACTTCAGAGCAACTTTCAACTCTCGATTTCCCTCCCACTGAAACCATGTCACAGAAGGATGATGTGACACAACCCGTGTCCGAGGCTATCGCCTTCCCTTCCAGTGCTCCTGACGCCGACGAAACCAAGGGCAATGAGATGAAGGAGGTGTCTGCTTCGTTCCCCCAAGATAGTAGCTCGTCTCAGCCCCTTGCCTTCCCATCATCCGATCCTGAACCCCAGGGTGGCGACATGAAACCTGCTCCGGCTGTTACATTCGGCGACGATGTCAATCCTTCCCGCACTGCGACACCGGACCCTGAATCTGAGCCAAAGCGCAAACGCATCTCATCGCAGAACTTCCAACGATTGGCTCGCCGAATCTCCCTTACTACTAGGCGCCCGGGTTCCTCGTCCATGATCCCGAGTATCCCTGGGCTCAAACGTGACTCTTCCCCGAGAGTCTCCGTCGATGATAGTACACGCGACGCCGATAGTGCCACAGGGAGTGTTAAGGGGGACGACAAAGGCAAGAAGAAGAAGGGTAAGAAGGACAAATCCCGAAAGAGCACCCTGTGAATGACCCGAACGATTTGATGTCTTGCTTCATACTTTTTCTTTCACGATTTTCACGAATCCTCGACATGTCCACTTTACCCTAGTAATATATTCTGGCAATGAGTGTTTCTGATACATCTGTTATTCTGTCCCTCTGAGCTGTTGTGTTTTGCCTTTTTTTTTACGTCTTTGTCTTTCCTCCATCATGTCCCGTCATACTCCAGCATGTCTCCTTCAACGGTTACCAATTCCAATTCGTTTCTATCACGTTCAGATTTGAATATATGGATTGAACACCGTGGATCACACGGGTTCTTCTTGAAGACATCGAACATGCTTCGATAACTCAGGTGGACAGAGGGATGACTTGTTATTACGGAAGGAAGTTTCTATGTGGAAGTCGGACGGACCCAAATGGGTTGAGAGTGTCGATTTGGGGCTAGTATTGCTGAGGTAATGTGCGGAGTGTGAATCTCTCAAACCTCTATTTAAGACGCCAACCTCTGATTGAGCTTCTTTCAGAACTCTTCCTTCACCCACGTCTTGTGGTTTGGCTTCGTTTGCAGAACTTTTCTTGTATCAAGTTTCGATTGTAAAAAGGCCTGCTCCATGTCGAATCAGAAAATATATGTCGGGTCAGTCTGCGTGTTTGTGCCAGTTATTGCTAGTGCTTCTCCTTGTCAGGGGAAGCCAGACTAATAATCATTCACAATATTGTGAACAGAAATTTGAGTTGGAATACAACTGATGATACCTTGCGTCAAGTTAGTCTCGGTTTCGGGCGCAGTCGTCTCTAGTCAGCTGTGTGGCCTCCTTATCGAAATTTCTTTTTTGCCCCCCATTTTAGGCATTCGGTAGCTATGGCCAGGTTCTCGATGTACGCAGTTGGTTCCCCTTGGGCCACACATCGAGATGTGTGGCCCTTTCTTAAGATGTGTCATGACTGATCAGTGTCTAGTCCATCGTTATGCGTGATCGTGACACTGGTCGTTCTCGTGGTTTTGGATTTGTGACGTACGGAAGTACTGGTGAGGCTGAAGCTGCTATCAGCGGCATGAACGAGCAGGAGCTCGATGGTCGACGGATCAAGGTCAACATCGCCAATGCTCGGGGCTGTAAGTTCTGGCGTGTCTTCCTCATACGTGATTGTGGTCTGATTTTATTTATAGCTGGAGGTGGAGGCGGCTACAGCTCAGGCGGAGGCGGATATGGGGGTAAGTGTTTGGGCTTGTATGTGGTTCTTTGTCAAATTTCTGATCACTGTAGGTGGAGGATCATATGGAGGGTACGGCGGTGGCCAAGGTGGCTATGGCGGCGGCCAAAGCTACGGTGGTGGAGGGTATGGAGGCTACGGTTTGTTTTTTTCCCGCTCGCGGTTGACCATAGGATTAACCCGATTCGTCTCAGGATACCAACAACCGGGAGGCTATTGATCGTCTACACTTTGTGTCTCAACAGATCTGCTATGCGTTTCCTCTTTTCGTTCTCTCTTTTTTCCCATTTTTTGAGGGTTCTCGGACAAATCGGTACTTGCACATGTATCTTACAGTGCTCGGAGCGTCGGCTGGGTTCATTTCTGATCAACATGTATTCACCCTCGTTGTATTATAGTGTTTGCCTGAGACCAATTATGCCCCTGTGTCCCACTACTGGTGAGAATTTCCGGGAGGAGCCACCGGAAGATGTGATCCAATTTGCCATGGAAGCCCAAAGGCCCATTGTTCTCGTTGATAAGCGCAGGGTCAAGAGTCTAGCAAGCGAAAATTTTCTGTGCACCTTGGTTGGTCGTGGGTGCGTGTGACGTGACTTCATTAGCAAACCTGGACCTATAAGGACACATGCCGTAATGGGAAATCCACCCAACCAATTCACGCACACTCAGCTCTTCTTCAACGTCGACCATCACCTCATTTCATCTATCATTCTTTCACCACGGCGCACTTACACCTTCAATAGCATGGCAGGCGTTGTTCGGACCATGCCTTCACACTCTACTCGATCCACTCCTCGAGTTGTGAAGGCGCCGAGACCGCCAAATGCATGGATCATCTATCGTTCCGACAAGGTTCATCAACTACCACCTCTCGAGCCAGGGCAGCCACGACGAGCTCAAGCTGAAGTTTCAAAGATGATTTCAAATATGTGGGCAAACGAGTCGGAGGAGACGCGTCAGGAATACGAGAGACGCGCTGAAGAGGCGAAGGCTGCGCATGCTCTAAAGTATCCAGGCTATCGTTTTAAACCGATGAAAAAGGAGGAAAAGAAGGCACAACGCGAGCAGGAGCAGAATGAACGACTAGCAAGACGTCGCGAGCAACGCAAGTCGGGTACCACTCCTGATCGGTCGTCTGTTCCTCCCACTCCGCCTTTCACAGCACCACCCCTCCCTCAGTACTACGCGTCAATCAACATGCCTGTCAATCATTCGCACCTAAGTCAAAATCTAGCTCCCCTCTCCTACCCTTTCATGTCATTTCATCCTTCACAAGCTCGGTTCGGGCCCGCCGGGCCAACACCGCCGGTCTCTGCGGCAGCTTCTCCCAGTGACAATACCTCATTTCCTGAAACATCTTGCATAAATGATGAATCTCAAAATACTCCCGGAAATATCGATACCAGCCATACCAGCAATTCTAATAGCATTCAAGTCTCAGAAATTCCCGCCCCCAATGCCGTTGCAGCATCAGGACCCCCGCTTTTCCCATCCTTCAATACCGCCGCTTTTGCCAGTGGACAAGAATGGCCGCATGCTCCCCGGACTACGACCACAAACGCTGGTACATTGACGCCGGCATTGACACCATCTCCGCTATGGCAAGATGTCGATCCGAATCAACAACAGCAACAAGAGGCATGCCCGACAAACCAAGCTGTGGCGACGGTTAGTCATTTGGAAAGACTCTTTCATGCGCGTTTTTCTCACATGCCGTAGGGTGAAAACATTTCTTTCAATTTTGAGCCTTACCAACTATCGAACTTGGACAACCTTCTCTCTGGATCCACAGACGATACACTTACGGCGTTTTTAAACGCGACTAGCGATCCCGGCATCTTCCAACTTGCGAATCTTGACTCGAATCAGCTGACGGCGAATCCTACCGGGGAGATTGAGGTTTCGCTGGGCGAATTCCCTCCTCTCGACCTTAGCTTGTTCCCACCAGAATTGTTCAACTCTATGGACCCATTCTCGGTGGGATTGTCTCCGGTGGATAGCACTATTCCACAAGAATTTTACATGCCTCAGGGGATGTCTACAGGCAGTATGGATGGGATTGCACAGACCAGCAGTCGTAATTCGTCGCCATTGAACGTGAGCTACAACCCGGACGATTACCTTGATTTTGGGACGTCGTCGAATTTTGGGGATGCAGCCTCTTCAGCAGTGGGAGCAGTGGCGGGTGGTACGCCAGCGCTGGCAACTGGAACGTACGTGCCTCCAGCAGGTGCGGCCAATTCGTCGTTGCGGAGAGTTGGAGGGTCATGGAATAAAGAGTTTGTAAAGGCACAAACGCCCGGCGCCCCTCGGATGACAGGCATGACCCCATTTCAATGATTGAATGAACGAACAACTCTTTTTGACTCTGTCTTTTGCGTGCGTGTATGCTATCTGATGTTATTGCTTTCGATTTTAGATTGTTATCGTGTACCATATTTTTTTATTATTTTTTTTGCCCACTTGCGAGTGCTTGTGGAATTTTGGATTGTCGTAGTTTTCATGTGTCGTTTTGCTTGCTGCTTTCTTGCGCTGGTTTCATTTCGAATATTTTCTTACTTTGGAAACTCTTTTTAATGGCTCGTGTTTCTCATTGCTGAACGGTTCCCAAGTCGCATTTTTTTGCATGACCCACATTCCACGAAAATTGCATTATGTTTGATCTCCCTGCAGACACGCGCTCTGGTTGTAGTAGTATAATGTATTGTGAATTTGAAATAGAGTGGTGTTCTGGTGATGGTGACGGAGAGTGGGCATCCCTGCAAGTCCCTGGATAACGAAGAAGGGGAACAATGAGGAAGCAAGATGGCAGCGCATTGGGTAAGGGTAGGTGAAGGGTGTGTGTGCAAGATAAGATGGATGAGTGTGGGAAGTGTCTACCAGAAAAGGGGGGAGTGTGGGGGGTGGGTTAGTGGGAGGGTCGAGTTATGAGGAGGGCTGTGGTTTGACCTCGTTTGACATTGCACTAGCATTCCTTTTCCCTCTCTCCTCTCCTCTCCTCTCCTCTCCTCTCCTCTCCTTCTCTCCTTCTCTCCTTCCATGCCAACCGCAGACCCCTCCCACTCCTCCTCCTCAGATAACAACCCTGCCATCTCCCTCGCTGATCTCAGTAGGAATGCCTCCGCAATTTCCACAGACTCTTCCGACTCCTCGCCCTCCACCCCCTACCTCACCCCCCGTCCACGCCCCATTCGCAACTTTTCTGCACCTCGCTCTCTCTCCCCCCACTCTGCCTCTCTGCACACTCAACGCATTCCTGTCTACCTCTCCGCAGACCCCTCAGGCAATGGCGAGAACAAGCGCATACACGATGCACAGGCACAAGCACACATTCGTCCACGTTCAAAATCTCGCGGCAGGCCTACCATGAACTCGACAGACGATTTCAAATTCGGAGCTACCCTCGGAGAAGGTTCTTATTCAACAGCAAGTCCCTACCACATTCGCTGCGCAAAATATATGCGACTCACAGCCCGCTCAAAATTAAAAACAGGTCCAAAGGGCGACACATATCATTACTGGCCAGCAGTATGCGATCAAGATCCTCGAAAAGTCCCATCTAGTGAGGAACAACAAGATGTATACTGCCATCGCAGAGCGGAATGCTCTCGCTGCCTTGGGTGGTGGTCATTCCGGAATCGTGCGGTTACACTCAACGTTCCAGGATGATTGGAGACTATGTACGTTGCTCTAACATCCTTGCTCGTCTTGTGGCGATTGACTCGATTAGATTTCGTGCTCGACTATGCCAAGAATGGCGAGATGAAAACGCTCCTCAACAAGCTAGGCTCTCTTTCTCTCCCATGTTCCCGTTACTACGCGGCGCAGCTGGTGGATACCATCGAGTATATGCACTCGAAAGGGGTCATCCACCGGTATGTCGGTTCTCCTATTTTCAGCACCATCGGGTTTCAATTTTTTTTTCTGTGTTCTTTTTACAGGGACCTCAAACCTGAGAATATTTTGCTCGATGAGAATCGCCGCATGAAGATCTGTGACTTTGGTACCGGCAAGATCCTGGAAACAGGAGGTTCGCGCATTGTTTTTTTTTTTTTTTATTATTCAAGCTTCATCCGTTGCTTATTGGATGATTAGTCGACAGGGCACAAACGTGGGTAGGAACCGCTCAGTACATAGCCCCGGAGCTTCTTGAAGCCAAGGAAACAAGCAAAGGGTAAGTCGTACGCTTGTAATAGAACGACTGCATCTCAGATAAAGCTTAGCTCCGACTTTTGGGCTCTGGGCTGTATTATCTATCAATTTATTGCCGGCCGATTCGCTTTCCAAGGACTCTCGGACTTTTTGACATGGCAAAAAATCAAGAAACTCGAGTACAGCTTTCCAGAAGGTTTTGACGATGAGGCCAAAGATCTCATACAAAAGCTCCTCGTATGTTGCCTCCGCAGCCTGTTTTATAAACCCTACTTAAACCATAAATTAGGTACGCGAACCTACGGAACGTCTTGGTGTTGGGAGTCCAGGAAGTGAAAATGATATAAATGCGTTGAAGAATCACCCCTTCTTCAAGTCTATCAAGTGGGATAAACTCTGGACAGACCCGGCGCCACCCCTCGAGGCTGGTCTATTCAAGAAGGAGCACCCTCTTCCTCCAAGCACTGATCAAATTTGGGACGATGTCGAGGCAGCCTGGGATGATATCATGGCCGAGGACGAAATGGCATGGGCATCTGATGCTGAGGACCCTGGCTACTTGGTTCAGGCCAATGGCTATCCAACAAGCACGGACCAAATCAAAGAGGCTGAGCTACTGGGTCCTACCGACGTACCGCCCGGTTTCCAGGTTCGAAGAGGAACAAACTCGACAATTCAAGGTGTAGAGGAAGTCAAGCGACAACCGGCAGAGGAGCAAGCGGGAAAGCAGAGCCCGTCTGCGGTTGAGGACTCGCCCACGACCGGAACAAGTTCATCGGAAGGCAGCCGTAACGTGGTTGTCACTACTGCCACTCCATCCACGTCGGGGTCTTTACCTTCGCAAACGACGCAAGTTCCGTCACAACCACAAGATCCGCTCGAGGGCGAAAGAGGAAGGAATACTATATTGTCGCCGAAACAGGGCCACGGACCATCGCCTGAAATCGACTTGTGAGTCCAATGGCCTGGCATGTCAATCGTAATATCATTTGACGTATTTTGCCTAGTGCCCAAACTTTGAATCTGCCTCTCGGTGAATCAGTACTTTTCTATTCCGCCGTGGAGGAACGTTCGATGAAACGTCGGGCGAGTAAATTGATTCCCCTCGTCCCGCATGGCAAAGCCAAAACGCGACAGCTTATCCTTACGACCAAACGTTTGCTTTGCCTTAAGCAACGTCAGAAGCCGCAAGGCCTATCCGTGAAGTATGAGCTAGCGCTTAAAGCTTCGGAGAAGCTCAAGGAGAAAGATAAGGAGAAAGAATCAAAGGGGATCATCGCGACGGTACAGAGAAAGGGGGAGAGAGAATTTGTGGTCCTAACCGTGAGTGCTCTTGCCGTTCTTCTCGAAGCCTTTTCTGATGTGTATGCGACTGAGTAGACGACAAAAATGTATAATTTCGCTGCGCCAACCTCCGACCTTGCAGAACAATGGTTGAACAAGCTCGATGATGCCTTGGTATCCCATGGACGCCAACCTTCGCGGGCACGGACCTGACACTTGACTTATATTCGTAACTTACCTTAAATTCGTAAACTTGCTAATTCGTTATTCTGACGATCAGTGCAACATCCACATACTTCTACCGACATTTTACGGGACTAGGCTTGCCCTCCGCCAATGGGTTTCTTTTGTATTGGTGACTATCTTTATCTCACACTTTTGGGCGTTATTGGTATTCAATCTCACTCTTTGTAGTCATAAACTGCAACATTAACATTAGTCTCCATGTTACTCGCGTTCTTTTTTTATATATTTAAATTGGCAAATCGAACGATGTTTTCCTTTCTGATAATATATATTCGTACGGAGATTAGTAAACAAAAGCAGTATTCAAGTACTTTGACGGATCAACCAGGGGGAAGGAGACTGGCATCAACAGGACCACTTTGGTCAGCAGGCACCTCCTCATCCTCTTCTGACCTCACAATAGGTGTTCTAGGCATTGCCATCAGACCTAGAGCAGTCGTTTATTAGCTTCTCTTCCACACACATGCACGATACGATAACCAAAGCTTACCAGTACGAGCGGATTCGAGAATTCCGAACGGCTTTAATAAGCTCAAGAAAGCCTCCACCCTCGGCGTTTTAGCGGTCAGCTCCACAATCACACTATTCTGAGCAATGTCCACAATCTTGGCTCCGAACTGCTTGGACAAGACCGATATCGAATGGAGATGCTGGTGTTTGAGACGAAGTGCCTCGGACGGTGTAATCGGTGGCAATTGCGGTTCAGACTGTTGCTGCTGTTGCGGTTGCGAAGCGCTGCGCTCAAACTTTTCCGCCAGGGCAGCTTCACGTTCGAGCTTGGAGGCTTCGGCTTTGCGAGGGTCGTGAGAGGGCCCGCCTGCGAGCTGTTCGTCGAGGTATTCCGGCCCGAGGATAGACACTTTGACCAGGAGAAGTTCGCGCTGGATCATGTTTGTTTCTGTGTAATCGAGGACTGCCCATACGGGAACCTATAAATAGAAATGGGCAATGTTGGGAAAGCACAGGAAGTGAAAAGTTAGGTTGGTCTGAAAGTGGGTATTGTAGCTTTGGAATCGCAGAGACGTACGAGGTCCTCGAGTTGTCTTCTGGCCTGTTCAACGACTCCGTCTTGGCCGCTCAGGACGATACACATACGGCTGAGGTCGCGAATCTCTGTTCGACAGACGACGAGCGAGTCGATGTTGAAGCCTCTGCCTGCTAGAATTCCGGATACGCGCGACAGTACACCAGGTTCGTTTTGCACCAAGCAGTTGAGTATGTGTCTTCAAAGAAATGAGTGGTGGGTAGGTGCATATGATGCATGAATGAAAATTTTATTTTCCGAGAGGACGGGTTTGGGCTTACTTCTTGAACGGTTGAAGACTTGGGGGAGGGGTATTGTAAAGGATATTGGTGACGGCTTCCTCGGCGGTGCGTTCCCTGGGAAGGTCCATGGCGGGTAACGGGGGTGGGCGTACCCGATGCGAACGCTTGTAGTCGAGTGCAGAAGTCGAGTCATCTATCGGTTTTGGAGGCTGAGGAAGCCTGATAGAGTCATTCTGTTGGAATGTGCGGGTAGTTGTGGAAAGGGCACGAGCAGAAAAGTTACGCGACGCCACACGAGCGCCTCCAGCGAGTATGTTGGCCATGGTGATGCAACGGACGAACAACCAGCCTGAGCTACTCTAAGTTGATCTCCACCTTGCACTCTATACAAATTTCAAAAGGAAAAGATGTATTGCTTATGTAATAGCGTCATCACTTCTGCACCTCCTTCATGTTCCCTGTGCTTGCTGTAGTACAGTACGAGCAAGTTGTACGTATTCTGCAGCTTCGCCCGTGTTTTTCCCCTCGCTTTCCGAGACCTTTTCCCAATGCGACAGACCAGTGTCTATCAAAGCGAATGCTTCCGCCTCCGAATGCTCGTCAACCCATCGGACATACTCGGCCTCCTGCCACCCATGCAAATCATGAGGAAGCGGGATGGGCGATCGCACAAGAATGTGATGCAATACAATCAGCACGGGTAAACCAGCTGTATACTTGGATGATGCCAATTGGCTGTTCTCCAAGAACAACAGGGGTCTGAAGACGGTTCTAAATCAAATCGTGTTTACTGGCAATTCTCCAGAGCAGGAACATACCGCATCGCACGAAGGGCCTTGTATTCACTTCCAATCGTCTCCAGGCCCTCTGTGCCCTTGCTTTGCGGAGCGTCCACCATGAATGCGTTCAGCGCGAATTCCACCTCCGTCATGTCACTTGTTAACTGCAGTTTACCACTTTCACCCAGCGGCTTAACTATTGATACGTGGAGGAGGAACGTTTTAATCACATATTTCACGACGGAAGTAACCCTCGATATCAAAGTCAGTATACGCTTAAACAAGAAAATAAGATATAATACCATAATTTGTTCACTTCCCCAACATTATATTTGCTCAATATCTCAGTTTTGAAGAAACCCAACTTTTCCGCCAACTCCTTGGTATACAGGCTCGAGCGACCCATGCCTGCCAATGGATCCATGGACTTTCCAAAATCAATCCGATGTAAACCGGCTATGATCGCTCCCAAGTCCCGGCGGATAGCAGCCAACAGCAGGCCAGTGAGCCGCTCATATGAACGATAGATGCTCTGTGACGTGTGAAAGCGGCGTCAGTTCATCAGTAGTCTCCGTTCCTTGACAATTCCGACCTGAATGCTTGGCTGTAAAATGCCATAAACAGCTTCGGTATGTTCCTCCTCAAGCTTCGATAACCGGGTCCAACAGTGATACAAGAAACTCGCAAGTTGCCCATTACTAATTTGTTGTGAAGTGGCCGCCGAACCAATGAACGAAAATGCCGATCTGTCTCGAACAATCTACGGAATCAACCATTGGTTAATTCAATGGCATGGAACCGCCAAAGGAGCAAACAAGTAGTAAATGCTCACCAAATTCTCAGTTCTGGATAGCATCATATCCAAGCTCGAAGAAATAATTTTAGCCACCGCCCTCACAAGCAGAGGGTCAAACCGAGCTGCGTCTAACTCGTTGGCCACTGCACGTGCGACATTAACACCCTCCGTAGAACCAGGTGGTGCCCTTGCGCCTCCCGAGAAAGCTTGGCCAACCGCTTCGTTCAGTTTGTTCGTTGACCTCGATAGATACAACGATTCTAAGTTGGCAACCGATCGCAAGACTATGACAGTTTCCGGACTAAGCAAGTAGTTCCATTAGTACCGTGTTTAATTCCGTTGAGGACATGGTTCACCTTTGATAAGTACTGGCATAAACAGTATCGGTGTGCACAGCTATTTTTGCAAAGAATTCATGGAACAAGCGTAACAGCCTGGGATATCCATTACCAAGAGTATTTTGGAAGAAGGTTGAGCCTAGATGGAACATGGGGTCAGAATAGCACAGCGAAATCGTGGTGACTAACGGTACTTTTCGTGCTATCCCGAACATGCTTCTCCAGCGATCGAGTTAAGGACGTCCAAAACGTCGCGCTTGGCTTGTTTTCAAGCAACTAGTGATCGAATGTTATCAGCAACTTTTGACAAGTAACCGGTGCGGCGATTACATGAATCCGAGGACAGCGGGACCACGAGGAGATGGCAGTCAATCAACTCACCTTCATTGCCTCATCCAGGAACACCGCTTGAGTGACAGTGTCCCTTTTCATCTTGAGCACTTTTTCAAGCGTGTACACCTGCAAACGTATAGTTCAGAATACGACTGGGGAAGGACTAATGACAGGGCGCAGCTCCGGGGTCCGTAACAGACGCTCACTGAGAGGCTGCCCGTAAGTCATTGGAAATTATCACAAGTTACCTTGGTGCAGCACTCCATCATCTCGTCAAACATCGCCTCGAGGCGCGCCCAAAGGGCGGTAGTATATTGTGGGACAGTGGCACTCGTCGGTTCGGTTCTGACACGGGAGCGATATGTGGCAGGTGACTGTTGTGGGTTGGGAGATGCGTTTGGATCTGTCCAAATTAAAGTTTTGGACTAAGGACCAGTACTGCGATAACAGGATGCACATACCAATAGCGAGGGCGTCTTTGGATATTTTTGACAGATCGAATGCATTTTGTATGCGCTCTTCGACCGCTTGTGAAAGATCGGATAACAGCCCCTGAACAAGAGTAGGCAAAACACGTAGGTTGTATGCTGTTTGGAGAGATGATGCGAGAAGGGTTTGATTCTAAAGGTTTTGAACACATGCCAACATGAACCTAGTGACTGGTTGACCCACCAAAGTCTTCAGACCAGTCAAAACCATGTTCTCCATTTCAGCCGTGACCCTTGCACGAGCGTCCTGGATGAAAGGTTCATACGCGGCGACAACCTGTATTGACCGCAACGAAATGTCTTGAGTAACAACATCATCGTCTTCTGCCGCCTGCGCGGGTGAATTTTCGTCTGGTGTCCCCTCTAAAAGAGAAACTACAAGACATATGATATCATGATGCACATAAGCGCATGGTAGCATGACGCACCGAGTTCAGCGATACTCAATGCCGCTTTTGCAATGGCCCTCTCTTTCTCATCTTCCGCGTCCACGCCTTGAGCAACCGTAGACGTGGCAGCATTTATACCTTGTGCGTTTTGAGTAGCCAGTCTGTCATCACCCTCCGCCTTCTCGTTCATCTCGTTCATCTGCGCTTGCAACCGTCTCGCCAGGATGACAAAACGCGACGTACGCCGGAGGACATCAGATGCCTGGTGAAGTTTATGCAGTCTTACAACGTGAGTCTGTAAAGACTCATAGGGCACGTGTATCTTGACTCGCAGTCTGAACATTCGTTAGGTCCACTCACAAATTCGCCCCGGAAGGGACACACTTTTCAGCAGAACCATCCAAGTCTTTAAGCCCGTGCCGGATTGAGGTCAAAGAGCCATCCATTTCACTTGCATTAGCAGCTTGCTGCAATAGGTCTTCATGATGAGCAGTTACCTGTGAAGATCAGACACAGGTAGATGATATTGATGAACAAGACGTACGAGGTTCTTTATTTGCTTAGACACGTCATCTATGCCAAAGGTGAGTTTCGAGATCGCGACCGATATATCTTCCTTTGCAATGGAGTCTTGCGCAGCAGATTTGGTGATACTCAACGCCGGCTTCAAGGCAACCTTGGTGTCAGACTGAGGAGGATATGGTTCTCCAGCAAGGATAGCATTTGCGTAATCATTAGGATCAAAGTCTGGGCTTGCAAAGACGGAGTAGTCTAGATACAGGAAGTATGAGACGAGATATATGGAGAAAACAAAAGACGGCGGACCACTCATATCAAAGTACAGCTTGGCTGGACTGAAGAGAGGGATGAATTGCCGTCCGTGGACCCTGTGCACTCCGTAATTCACATTAGGGACCCCGTGCCAGTCGGTCCCCATCAGGTTCGCCAACACCACCGCGATTGACGCTCGCTATGCTCCGGCGCACAGCCATGGACCCTGCGTGCAATGGTTCTCTTTGTGGGGTTAACGAGTCGATGACCAACCAGATCCTACTGGTTCAGTTGATGTCATTGGGTTAAGCCGGATATCCACGCAATCCCTCAAATAACCAAGCCTCCCCAACAGGCTAATCAGCTTCTCTACCTTCTATTTCTTGTGCTGGGCGCGCCTCGTGTAAGTCCCGAGTTGCTCTCTACCCCCCAACATGGGCAGTCCACTAAATGCGAATACTCATGTCATACCAAAGGTTCGCCTATCTCCGAACACGTTAGTTATAATCCCTGATATTCAACAAATCCGGAGTTCTGCCCATGGCTTCCTTCTACCCACAAGTGATTCACGGGCAAGGTGTAAGCCAGGTAAGGAGAGGCCCTTGAGAGTCAGAACCATCGCCTAACTAGGCTGGCTGTTTTCCGGTTCCAACTGTCCCCACACAACCAAATACCCAGGCTGGATCGCACTGTAAGCCCTGCATGCCATGTCCAACATCTGATAACTTCCTCACACATTCTGGTACAAATAGGGGAAAGCCAGAATTTCTATCGGCCCCGCGCGGCGAGCTTTAATTCGTGAGCATCATGGCCCTCATTCCTCCAAAATCCATCCTGCGCAAACGAAACTCTGCTCAAAGACTTCATGGCGGCAGATATCCATATGACTATGCAGCCGGACGTGCCCGGGACAATCTAGATAGTCCTCCTAGCGTTGACCTGAATGAAGCGAGATGCTTGTATCAAGAGGCATATCAGTCTACTTCACTGGTCAGTACTAGTTGACGACTTCTTGGCTGAATACAGCTCATCCATCTTCTTGAAGGGAGGGCTCCGTGAACTCTCTTCCTCTGAACTTGGTCACGCAGCCGCTTACCAGGCCTACCGTCTATTGAATGAGGGCCCCTCACTTCACAACAACCCCGAATACGAACGAGAAAGGTTGATTGGCCTCGCTGTCTCTGAGGGTATGTTGTGTCCCCCTTTACAAGGTTATCTATCACGTTGACATACCTCAGCTTCGCGACTCATGCAGCAAAGTGGCCGAGATCGGGATGTGTATGCCTGCACCGCTGCATCCGAAGCGGCTGCCCGGACTGCCTCTCGTATTTTTGCTCAGGTCTGAGATCAAATGTTTCTTCAACTTATCACCAAGGACTAACCCCAGACGCGGACCCCAGACGCGCGGAGAGTTCTACGACGAATACCGCTCCCGCCCGCTCCACAGATCAAATATCTACACTGACCCCATAGGTCCTCAAGATGACGACTGGAGGTACCCTCGCACCAGAGGCCGCTCTTTATCTCGCACCCGTCGTCCTGCATTTGTGGACACGCCGACCGTGATACCGGATGCGACCCCAGAGAGCAGGCTCATTTCAGCTGAGGGCCTATACGGAGGTACTTCCACGGGTCCACGATATCCCCCAACTCCTTATCCAGGTGGCGTTTCCACGGGTTTACAATATCCCCCAACTCCTTATCCAGGTAGCGCTTATCCTCCCGGCTCGATCATTATCTCATATCCAGGAACAGGCGCCTCGAACACTCTAAACCCTCAGGTCTACCAGGTACCGCCACCAAGTAGCACGCCATACTATGGGAACGCTCTTTCCGCGCCTTACACAAGAGGCCGCAGTGCTTCCTTCTCCTATCCCCAACAAACATACATGTCTCAGCCACTTCAATCTGGCTATCCCAATACGCCCTATGTTACGCAACCTGACCAAACTATTATCATCCAGCAGCCCTCAAGGAAACATCGTCATAGACGTCATCATCGCCGTCGCACGAGGAGTAGATAGATTCTTTGCTTGTCCAGATCAGGGCCTCGGACTCGGATCCATCGTGACTCGTGACTTTGTACTCTAGTTCCTCGGATGCGCCGCCGTGAAAGGAGTGAATACCTTGTAACGTGTATTATTCATGGAAATCTAGCTTGCTTGTTCAAAAACTGAGGGCCACCTTGGGTGACGTCATGGTATATAGCACAAGGTCAATGACCACATGGGCCATCTATCCTTCCATGCGGGAATCCTTCACTCCCTACTCGATGGTGCTATCCAAGTTATGGTCACCAACTTAGACCCGCTTCATCTGTCTTTATCCCATCACGGCGGCAAGGGTACTCGTTGCTGTTACGACTGCCCATATCCGCGTAACACCCTGGATACATGCAGTGCCCAACATCATTGAAACTTGAACCTCGTTTCATCTTCTGTATCACAGTGCCAGCCTCGTATATATACACCTCGGAATGCTTGTAAGATCCCCCGATAGGCTGGTCCTCATCCCTTTACCCCTCGCAACCCTCTGTCCAACCGATCTCGTCTTCTAGAGCTGGTCTCTGGGGCACTCGTAAATTGTTCTCAAGACCTATCACGACCTCCCATCGAATCTACGTTTTCTGCATCAATCACTAGTCAACACATCCTGATATCATCATGGCTACTACCACTACAAGGCGAAGCAGGACCTTTTGCTGCTGCATCCCAGTCCGAGCTGGGGTCATAGTAAGCCGGTTTCGTTCCGAAGAACCCATGTAGCTTCTAAATGCCTATTTCAAATTAGACTCTCTCCATCATCGGAATAATTGGTGGTTCCAGTTTGACCGCGCTTGGTTGCCTCGGCCTGATGCAAGGCAGTACGTTACCATCGACGTCCCATATACCCGAAAACTCACTACAGAAACAGCCATCACAGAGGCAACCCGCATAACCAATGGCATACTAGTCGGTATTTACACCGTCCTCGCCATAGTTTCTTTTCTTGGGTGCGCTATCAAACTCTACACATGTCATCCTCGTTACTGACCAAGGTTGACATACAGTTTGGTCGGAGCCATCATAAAGAAGAGAGGACTCATCAACCTATACTTTGCAATTCTCCTTGGCCATTTGATCTTCAGTTTCGCATTGGGCGTGTATGCGATGTACCGCACTTTCAGGGATTCGTCAGAGTACATGCGCGAGTGTCAGAGCGACTCGGAAAACGAGTCGGTTATCAAGGTTTGCCGAGAAGGGGATACACTCATGAAGGGTCTCGTCGTCTCGGTTTCCATCATTGCCTGGTTGCTCGAAATTTGTAAGTTTACTTGTATCAATTTCCTTTACGATCTCCGATTGATGGATCCTGTTTCAAGGGGCATGTGTCATCGTGTTCAACTATTCAAGACAGCTGGTCGAGGAAGAGGAGACGAAGATTGTGGTAGAGGATAACGAGGCGTGGTAGACTACTAGAATCGCATAAGTACGCATCGTCTCAGTTGATCATTAGGATGGCCGAAAAACGCAATTACATTCGATCAATGTCATATTGTACACAAAAGCAGGATCATCGATTTGTTTGTTCCTTCAAGCGTAGCACAAGACCTCGTACTCCTATCCACATTTTGAACAACTTGGGAAAAAAGATAATATGTCTCCAATGACATACCTTCACCTTCTTCTCCTTCCCACCGTAAGGAATGAATGCACCTGAAGACTATGACTAACATAACTTCCGAAGGGGTGTGGTCCCTACTTACCATCAAGCTTTGTGCTGGCCTTTCCGGGGTGCTTTGCGCCGTTGTGGTAAGCCCTCGCGACATAGAGGGGGGTGCCATCGTTCTCGAAACCGCCCTCTACAGGAGTGGCGCCAAGCGAAGCAATGTTCAAGGTATTTCCAGTCTGAACCCATTTCAGACCCCTCATGTCACCAAGGAGGATCTCATATTGGCTAAGCTTCGCTCGGGGTTTAGTATCAGGGTTACAGGGGATCTTTGAGCTGCTGCACATACATGGATTTCGTCGTTCTTGTAGCCGATGACGGCGCCCTCCTTGAAAACGTCAGAAGCTTTCCCGATTTCTGGCGAACGATAGTCGCAGTCAATCCACTACATCCATAATATTGTATCAAATTGACTTACGAACGCCACCCTTTCGATGGGTAAGATTGATGCTAAGTTAGGCTAGGGACGAGGGGGAAAGACTTACATCCTGGTATGCGCGGCAGATGTACAGTGTCCAGTCATGCTCCCTCCCAGTGGAAATGGCGCCTTGGGGGATATTCTTTCCTTCGTTGAAGACCCAGGTCGCTGGCCCCTTGGGTCCATTGGCATAGAACTGTTCTCTGCGAGCCCTGGCAGCGCTTGCCCATGCTTCGAAGCCTTCTCTCTAATAATCAAATCAGGGTGATGGTGTTCGTCCCCACTAAATGATACGCACGGCTTCCTCCTTGTGCTCGTGGTGCTTGTAGGCAGCGATGCCTGCACCCAAGAGACCCAGACCTGCGGCGACGCCTCCGCCGATCTGTTGGGATCGGTAAGATCAAATCTGGCCATCATGATCGTGAATCGGACTGCACCTTGACGGCGTCGTTATCATACCAATGTTTTTCCTCTTCTTTGCCACTGGAGCTTTCAGAGCCTGTTACAATGACGAAATGTCAGCAATAGCATAGGCAGGTCTGACCCTAAACTACATACCTTGCTCCTGTTTCCCGTAGTCATACGAAGGTGGCTGTTGTGGTGGATGATATTGCTGTTGTCGCTGTGGCGGCTGGTATGGTTGTTGTTGTTGCTGCTCTTGGTACTTGTCACCACAGTGATGGTGGCCTTCGAGCCTGCCCCACAGGGCTGGGGTAAGGTCCGGAGCCCAGTCAGACTTACGGAGGGGTCGAGTTTAGTAGATCGACTGGAGGCGAAGAATAGGATTCCCTCACCTGGGAGCGATGCGGCTGGATTATCTTGTACTCATGACCTATCGAGAACGGGGTCAACAACCTTTCGTCGGTTTAGGAGACAAAAGCAGTGTACCCACCGCGGTATTCAACCACGTCGTTGTAGTTGTATTGAGTGCCGGGTTCCCAAGGTCTAGTCATCTTGGTCAGGGTTTTGGAGAATCGTAGTTATGGTGAGGTTATCGAACGGTCGGCTGGAACATGCATTTATATACCGCCCATAGCACGGGCTGGACTATGTGTGATTAATTATGGAAGCCAGGAATCATTCATTCCCCGGTCGCCATCGATGGGATTCGTTTATCCGAAGTCGATAAGTGCAATCAATGCCAATCAGGGGTAGTCTCGGTACTATTGCAAAAGGTAACCGGCCTGCCTCTGAGCGCATATAAGGAGCAGGGGACAGACCAACGTTGGTTATCGATTAGACCCCTCACGGCTGATTGAGGGATTCTCACTCGATTAAGTTAGGGGTGTCATATTAGCAGCGGCAGTTGAACCCTGACCAGATCCCCGGTTTCAAAGCATGCCTAGTTTCGAAGTATGAGACAGTACGAGGCGCGAGACTGGGTTCCAATGAAGTTGGGCCGCATAGATTAGATAGTCACCGATAATACGACGCATACCCCGACAGTTCTGTCTTATCTTGGCATCACTTGTGATCAAAGTGAACTAGACTCAAGTTTGCCCTAGCGCAGAGGTGTTGACTAGAGTCGTCAGTCTATACTTTATCCGACGAGTAACCAAAGTTGACCAAGTCCAGTCTGTATGTGCGAGAGAGAATAACCTGTTACAGCATGGTGGGTAAATTGTGACGTATTGTGACATTCCTGTCACAGAGGAGTGACCAAGTCAGCAAGTTCACCACTGAGCATTTACACCGAGTCGGCGCCCCTCTCTGTCGTTTTACCTTCGTCGTTCAGTTTTTCTCAGAAAGCACTCACAATGTCTAGAGCGGCGGCGTCTGCAGGAGCATCCAAGTTCCAAGCCTTTATGAACCACCCTGCTGGTACGGTTTCATCTACATTACTCCGACATTCGTAAGTCGTTTACTCATCCCGCTTTGCAGGTCCCAAAACCGTGTTCTTCTGGGCGCCGTTGATGAAGTGGTGCTTGGTTGGTGCTGGACTCAAGGATTTGACACGGCCAGCTGACAAGCTCAGTGTTTCGCAAAACCTTGGTGGGTACTAAATTCATTCCCCAATTTCACCCACTGAAATTTTACCTGCCATAGCCCTGGCTGCCACCGGGTTTATCTGGGTGCGATACTCGTTCGTGATCACACCAGTGAACTACAGTTTGGCTGCTGTGCGTTTCACTCATTTCTTCATCAAGCGTGAAGCTCACGTTCTCGGTTAGGTTAACTTCTTTGTTGGATTGTCGGGCCTCAGTCAGCTAGGACGAATTGCTCAGTACGTAATGAAATTCTGGACAGCGCAACTGTTTGGGCTGAAAGTAACATAGCTATCGGCATACACATCCCGAAGCCACCAAGTCCTCTTAAATTTTCATCTTCTATCATCCTATTACGCTCGAATATATTATGACATGTTACCCCTGGATATCAAGACACATTTGAACCTCAATACGCATCGCGAAGTTGTGCTGTGAACAAACCTACAGTTCGGATCATCTTGAGCGTGACTTGGTGCTTGTTTTGCCCCTCTTCCGACTACTGCTGTCCTCATCAACTAGACTTGCTTCACCATTCCCACCACTCATCATATTTTTCACCCCTGTCCACCATGAATCTTCTCCTAATATTCGTCCGGTTGCACCAAGCAGGTTGTTGACTAAGGTTTCGAGATTGGGAGTTTCCTCCATTTCGGCCTGATCTTCACTGTATTGCCACTGTCGATGGCGATCAAAAGACTCCCAAGGTTTGGGTCTCGAGGCATACTTGCTGCGCGAACTTGGGGTACGTCTGACTCGTTCACCGCCAGCAGCATTACGGTTTCGCCCATTCATCATGTCCAATGCAATGTTGCCGATGGATGAGATAAGACCAGTGTTTATCGATCTGCCGATTTGGGTTTGGGTTACTCCCATATACCAACTCGTACCGGCAACAAGGGCACCCAGAATGATCCCCCATTTCATGAACCAAAAGCTGGTGCGGATCATCCATGTGGTCGTTCGGTAGATGCTCACAAGTGCAAGGTAGGCAGAGAGAAGGGTGATTAGGGGTGGGAGTATGGTCTGTGCATCCCATTCCAATGGATTTCTGGACAGGAGCGGGACAAGAAGATTAGCGAGTGTAGATAGTAGGGCAAGACAATGGGACAGGAAATTGAGAGCGAAGGCGTATAAAGGGGACGGAATGTTGTCAGCGAGATAGACGAGTATGGGGTCGAATATGGGGGGGAGGTTGAGGTCGCCTGGGTCCATTGTGTTGGAGTCCTAGTCGACTGCCGACATCATGCATCAGCATTCATTGTAGTGTGAGACTCGTCATGGGCGTGTCACGTGGCACACTGCTCTGATCACGTGTTGGAAATACTGGGAACATTTCATTTCTCACTTTGCTGTTGTTGTGCCCCTCGGCATCATGCCCTTCTGCCTCGGAAGAGTTTGTTTGACGGGCGTCGAAACATAGCCAAACTGACGTGTATTTGGTAAGTGATTGAGTGATCGTTCTATCCTTTTCTGGTCAGTCAACTTCCTGATTAACGCTTGGTGGTTGATCATCAAATTCCAGTTTCGAGGTGACCGCATCTCAACGTCACGAGCTGGAAAATGGTAACGCCGTCACAGGTTTTGTCCAGCTGGCAGGTGTCCGTTGTATTGGCCCTATCAATGCCTAATTATGGCCAGGTGAAACTGGGGTTCATTCAGTCCCATCCAATCGGATGGCCTCGGTGGTACGGCTGCAGCCGGGACTCGGTGGCAGCCATCCTCTTTTGGTGTCAGGTTCAAGATGAACCGAAGGATACCAATAAATTCGAACCCAGAGAACAAAATCAATAAGCATAAACAGTGTGCCTATAAGTTCCCGTCCATGAATACCTCCCATACCCCCGCCCACTTTAGCCCCCTTTCTCATCTCTGCTTCTGGTCAATATCCCCTCCGTCCTCACCAACCCTCTTCACTCAGAGCTATGGCCATCAAGCGTAAATATGAGGTAGAAGCTGATGATGCCTTCCCTGTACGTGTTCCCCTGATCCACATTGTGTAAACGCTTAATACTGATGCTATTAAATCCACCTTTAGTCTAAAAAGCAACTGAAACTCGTTCCCTTCCCCAATGTTGAGTCGGATGATGATGTCGCCATGTCAGTGGCCCAGCCGTTGTACCCTGACACTTTCCACATGCGACTTCCATCAAATGCGAGTTCGGCGTCATCCAACGCCTCCAGTTCACCTGTATCCGAGTTGTGTGCGTGGTTATATCTCTCTTGTTCAATCAAATGTTGAACCTCATCTACAGCATCTTATCCCACCTTCGACATTTATCCCTTGCCGTTCTTCAACAATGACGGCAGCATAGAACCTAATTCTCATAGTTACTCACATTATGCGACTCAGTCACTTGACCACCATCCTGGCTTGCTCCAACCGTCGAGTGGCTTCCGTCACCATGGGTAGGTGTCCTTTTCCGCCCGAACGTCATCTAGCTGTATGCTTACTGCGACGTTTCCCTTCTGTCACCGTATCCAGAACTGGTTGCTCACAGATTCCTAAACTTCGTGTTGCTTGCGCTTCGGGTCCCAATGGCCAACGATCCATGTGGAGCTTTTGTGAACAATGCGGTGCCATTTCGATGGTTGAGGCCGACTAGAACGAACACAAGAAAAATACTGATTACTCCAGGACCAAATCTGTTGCTCGGCATTCCTATCGCTCTGACACAGTCTGTTTTTTGATCTGTTCATATCATTATCCCCATCCCGCCTTTGTCCCACCCTACCACCTCCTTTTTCTGCCTTTTTTTTTTTTTGAATTTACAGGGATCACGCAGACTCACAAACCCACCGTTACTCTGCTTTAACCAAGGACGTCTTCATGCTTTCGACCGGCATCACTATCGACACCCCTTACTCTACTTTTGGCGACACCTCTCCGACTTCATTCTGGACACCCTAATAAATTCGACTCCCCATTACACCTAGCCGACTCAAACTGCCACCGAATGCTCGCCAAAATCTGTTTGCTCTCGTCCTGGTCATCTGTACCTAGTTGCGTTCATGTGCATGTAAAATATTGTGTTTATCAACTGAGCTCTTTTTCAACGGGCCGCCATTGTACTTGTGACATGAGTGAACTGTTGAATCGAAACCGAATTTCAAATTGAGACCAGACAGTGATTTCTAAGAATGTAGCCACTTCTCACGACAATACCTCTCTGGTGGGAAGCTGTATGAACTTAGCTCCACAACGACCTGACGACTTGACCAATTGTCGACTTCTTAGTCCCCGTAAGGACACACTATTTTTTTTGCCCGCCGCGTGCTCGCTGATGTCGTCCCTGGGCAACGGTTTAAAAAGAAGGGCTACCACAGGCATTTTGCCGCCCCCTAGTACTTGCCTATCTCGGCGCCTCCTGTAGTATGTCTTCAGACGACATTCGCAAGGACTCGGCTTCCGTCGAGTACCAGGATGAAAAGTTGAACAGGATCATCAATAACGTCAACGCCAGGCAAGTGGACACTCAATCTCAGCCGTCGTTGTGCATGATCTGACTTGTATGGATGACGCTATAGAATCCAAAACCCCCTTCACGGGATACCAAAAGAAAAGTTGTTGTCCCAAGTCGAGGATTTCGCCAATGAAATAGGAATGGAAGACATTACACCCCTGTTGCAGAAGGGCGCTTTGATCGCGCAGAATCCTTCACAGTTCGAATCAATTCCGGAACTGAACGAAGAAGATAAAGAGATCATTCGTCGGGAAACTACTCGTGCGTTATGGAGATCGTTCTCGAGCTTGGATCTCATCATGTGCCAGATAAATGGGTTCAAACACGCGATCTTTATTTCACAGTAGTGCTGTGTTCCATCGCGGCAGCTGTGCAGTAAGCTCCCCATGTTGAATAGTTAGCGCTTCGCTCATTGAACCTCCAGGGGTTGGGATCAGACTGGATCCAATGGGGCCAATCTATCTTTTCCTATTGAGTTCGGCATAAATCCTGATGACAATGGTCCGGATGCAAGCAAAAACCAGTGGTTAGTTGGCGTAATCAATGCTGGGTGAGTATCTTGTTCTCAACCAGGTTTTGTGGAGCACATTGTCGATGTCCCCTAGGCCTTACATCGCCTCTTGCTTGATTGGTTGTTGGTTGACCGATCCTTTAAATAACTGGTTCGGGCGTCGCGGGACTATTTTCTTCTCTGGTATTTTCTGTACCCTGTCGGTAATCGGCGCTGGATGCTCCCAGACGTGGCCCCAGCTTCTCGTAAGTGTGCCAGCGGCTCTATGGGAACTGCGATCCTGAATATTTCCCCAGGTCTGCCGCCTGCTCCTTGGCCTTGGAATGGGCCCAAAGGCATCTACAGTCCCTGTCTACGCGGCTGAGAATACACCAGCCAATATACGGGGCGGTCTCGTGATGTCCTGGCAAATGTGGGTGAGTGTTCAATGCATTTCAACTGGACCTTGCGAAGCGACACCGAATACATTGCTCACACGCGCCAAGACGGCATTTGGTATATTTTTAGGATTCTGCGCTAATCTGGCATTGTACCGGGTCGGTGATATTGCCTGGCGCTTGCAACTCGGCTCTGCCTTCATCCCGGCCATCCCTCTTGTTGTCTGCATCTATATGTGTCCTGGTGCGTTGAATGCACTATTTCAGAGGCGTCAAGTTCTCACCTATAACAGAGTCCCCTCGATGGCTCATGAAAAAGGGCCGATACCATGAGGCTTACAAATCCTTCAAACGGCTTAGGAACACAGAGTTGCAGGCAGCTAGGGATCTGTACTATGTCCACAGGCAGCTCCAGGAAGAGTTTGCGGTCATTAGTGGTTCTACCTACATCTCAAGATTCACGGAGCTGTTTACGATCCCTCGTGTTCGTCGGGCAACCCTGGCCAGTTTTGTCGTGATGATCGCTCAGCAAATGTGTGGCATCAACATTATTACCTTCTACTCATCAAGTATCTTTGTTGAAGCCAATTTCTCGACGAGGTCTGCGCTTCTGGCATCCTTTGGATTCGGTCTCGTCAATTGGGCCTTCGCCTTCCCCGCTGTTTGGGTGGGTGCCTAGGGTCTTCATTCGTAAGGGGCTCCTCAGTATTGACTTTTCACAGACTATCGACACGTTTGGAAGGCGGAACCTCCTGTTATTCACTTTCCCGAACATGGCCTGGACTTTGCTGGCAGCTGGCTTCTGCTTTTTGATACCGGATGGAAGTCCAGCAAAAGTGCCTTTGATTGCCCTGTTTGTCTTTATTTTTGCTGGTAAGTGGAGATCCGCTCGTGCTTGGGGCTGTAGCATCTGATTTCGATTTTCTCAGCCTTCTATTCACCTGGAGAAGGACCTGTTCCGTACACGTATTCTGCTGAGGTATTCCCGCTGACACATCGAGAAATGGGCATGTAAGACGATCTATCCTCCTTCGTACTGGCTCCAGACTCACATTGATGAAGGTCATGGGCTGTGGCAACATGTTTATTCTGGGCCTCCGTGCTATCCATTACTTTCCCCCGCATGATTGCTGCGCTTACCCCGACGGGAGGTAAGTAACCTATATTATACCTTTGGAGCATCAATCAAGGCTGTACTGGCGCAGCATTTGGGTTTTATGCTGGTTTGAATATGGTGGCATTCGTGATGATATTCTTCCTCATGCCGGAAACCAAACAACGTACCCTGGAGGTAAAGTGTTCGCCTTCTTTTTCTTGCCTGTTCGTTAAATTTTACCTATGCCATAGGAACTTGATTATGTATTCGCCGTTCCGACGAGCAAGCACATGGGTTACCAACTCAAGCAGTTCTTACCGTACTTCGTCAAGAAGTGGATCTTGTTCAAGGGGGGTGCCAAGCTGGAACCTTTGTACGACTTTTCGCAGGTTGAATCGACAACGGTTTTTGAGAAGGGCGTCGGCCATTAATTAGCGCTCTTGATATGACTTTGATGTTTTTTTGCACCCAAATATAAATTGGTATGCAGTTTGTACGAGTTGGGAAGGCGAGTGACGGATGACGTTATAGACGGCGTAACAGCAAAATGTTTTGAGCCTAGCTCCTTGTGCCGAAGCCACATGCTTTGTTCCACAGTCGATTTGCGCCACTTCCATCCCGTTCAGCAAGGAATGGGCCGGTGGTCTCCCCTATAAATGAAGAACAAAGTTTGGTCGACCGATCTTCAGTCTCATCATGACCTTTAACCCTTCTAACTCTACTCGTCCATCCGTTAATGATCCTGCCACAGAAAAACCAGGCGGTTTTGTGACCAAACACGAATCTACCGTCTCCCTTGACGAAAACGCTAGTGTTGGTCATGGAAAAGACATACGGGCAATCAACGCCAAGTTGGCTAACCCGCTAGCTGGTATCTCGCGTGAGCTGCTCATCGCAGACGGCGAAGATTTCGCTCGAAAGAACGGCCTCGAGGACCTCTCCGAGTTCTTTAAGAAAGGCGCCCTTATAGCACAGGATCCGTTAGGTTTTGAGGATCTTCCACTACTCACAGACGAGGAAAAACGAGTGCTGCGCGAAGAAGTTACTCATAAATGGAAGCAGCCCAAGATGCTTTATTACCTCGTCGTTCTGTGCTCAAGTGAGTACGCCACTCTGTTGTCCAAGCTATGGTTGACCTTTACTGACGACCATCACAGTGGCTGCTGCGGTCCAAGGCGTTCGTACCTACGATACATCACCTCGAAAACCTCCTAATCGTAATCTCATACAGATGGACGAATCGGTCATCAACGGAGCCAATCTTTTCTTCGCGCCGCAATTCGGCATCGCCCCCAACGCGGGGACTCCACAAGATTCCAGGAACCAATGGTTGTTTGGGATCGTGAATTCTGCACCCTATGTGAGTCTCACTCGTTACTCTCGCCATCGTTTGTTCTCACGTCCCATACCTAGTTATGTTGTGCAGTGCTCGGCTGCTGGCTGACCGAACCGGTATACCATTCATTTTTCTGAGTCTAGACGAGGTCTCTTATTTATATTCCCAGCTTAATCGGCTTTTCGGTAGAAGAGGAACTATTTTTATTACTGCCCTTTTTTCTTTCCTTACGTGCATCTGGCAAGGTGTTACGAATTCATGGCCCCACCTTTTCATCGCCCGCTTTGTTCTCGGTATAGGCATTGGTCCGAAGAGCTCTACCGTTCCAGTGTACGCCGCCGAATGTAAGTATAGCCAACCTTCATCCAAGCTGCTCGCGCTCACGGTTCATCCTAGGCGCTCCTCCAGCCATCCGGGGTGCATTGGTAATGATGTGGTAAGTGTCGTGTACGTTTTCGCCCTTTAGCAGTCGATCTCAAAGTCCATTCTCAGGCAAACATGGACGGCTTTCGGTATAATGCTTGGCTTCGTTGCAGATCTTGCATTCTTCAAAGTGGCAGACCCACCTCATATCCGTGGACTGAACTGGCGTTTAATGCTTGCAAGTGTGAGTTTTTACCAAGTTGGCATATGTTTTCGATCCCGACTTAAGCTCTACATAGGCTGGTGTGCCAGCTTTATTTATTGTTGCTCAGGTGTTCTTCTGCCCCGAATCTCCTCGCTGGTACATTTTCAAAGGCCGCTATCGCAAGGCCTTCGAATCATTGTCTAGACTGCGTATGCACCCAATTCAAGCTGCCAGGGACTTGTACTGTAGGCACCAGTTAACTATGGAAGCTGAGTCTGGATTCACGATCACATAGATATGCACGTTCTCCTGGAGGCAGAAAAGGAGTTAAAGAGAGGGGGTAACAGATTCTTGGAGCTGTTTACCGTTCCCCGAAATCGAAGGGCGACACTGGCTTCCCTCATTGTCATGTTTATGTGCGCCTGATTTCCTTTGTACAAGTATGACGCTGATTTCAGTACAGGCAGCAATTGTAAGATCCTAGACTCCCTAAAGAGTTATCGATGACTGATCAATTTCTCAAGCTGTGGTGTCAATGTCATCGCGTACTATTCTGTACGTCTGGCCATCTCCTTCCTTACCCTCATTTTGATGTTCTTGGTCATCTAGTCAAACATCTTTGCAGAAGCGAATTTCTCGCAGATCCAGGCATTGTTAGCTTCATTTGGTTTTGGGGCCGTTAACTTCGTATTCGCATTCCCGGCTATTTATACTATCGACACCTTCGGACGGCGGAACCTCCTCCTCACGACGTTTCCCCTTATGGCAGCGTTTCTTCTGCTGACTGGCCTTGCCTTGTACGTTCTACCAAGCCGTGATTCACTATACCAATACTGATAAATGATTTAGCTTGATACCACAATCATCCACAGCCCATCTCGCGCTCATTGCGATTGGGATATATCTCTTTGGAATGGCCTACTCGCCGGGGGAAGGCCCTGTCCCGTTCACGGTCGGTTCTTCAACCACTGATGCTCCACAAGTATTTATCGTGCTCCCAGTACTCCGCCGAAGCATTCCCCCTTTATGTCAGAGATATCGGAATGAGTCTCGCGACCGCAGTCCTGTGGTTCTTGTAAGTCGGATTTCAATCTTTGACACAGCGTTGATCATTACCCTAACACGTCCAAGTAACTTCGTTATCTCAATAACATTCCCTCCACTTCTTGGTGCCTTCCGACCTGAAGGTGAGGCTGTGGAAATTGAGAGTTGTTAAAGGCAAGCTAAACAATCACGTTAGGTGCCTTTGGATGGTATGCCGCTTGGAAGTAAGTGTAGAGATATGCGCGTGCCCTGTGGATTCATCTGACCTTGCCACCCTTAGCGTCGTGGGTTTTATTGCAGTGCTCTTGTTTGTCCCCGAAACGAAAGCTCTGTCCCTTGAAGAGCTTGATCAAGGTTCGCTTTTGGCCATGCCCTTTAGGATGTCGGCGTTGACAGTTCCTTCCAGTCTTCAGTGTTCCAACGCGGGTGCACGCCGCGTACCAGATCAAGGCATTGCCCCACAACATCAAGAAATATATATTCCGTATGAAGGTGCCGGACCTACCTCCGCTTTATGAACACGAGGGAACAACGACCGACATGAAGACTATGGCGCCAGCAGTATAGGTTGTGGCCAGCGCCTCGTGCCAATTCAATGTCCTTTCTAATATCTCCTCAACGCCAGCCCCATCCTTTATATATGTAACATCTGATATGTTCGATACATCTCGTGCCCTAGAGTATCTTGTAGCTATAAATATAATCAGTCTTCAAGGATGTTTGCTTGGCTCGAAGTCGCAGGCGTGTGATTGAACGAACTTAGTTGTAAGCCTTTGATGTCCTTTCGGCAATTAGAGTCTAAGCCCCCGTTCCAAGAATGTATGTCTATGAGCAGGTCATGTTAGATATGAGCAGAGGAATAACAAGCAAGTGCCCTAACAGAGTCAGGAGTAATTGATAATGACCGTTATGGACGCGCGAAGCCTGTGAGAATGACTTGCCTTTTCAAATAATGCTAGTGCGCAGGCACTCGAGGGCAGTACACAGCGAGAAGTTGTTGCCCAGTACATCTCTCCCATTCCATAGGCCAGGTTTGCTTGAATGAGTCAGACGACTACTCTCCAGTATGAGGCACCATGTAGGCTGTCCATTCAGTTCACAGATCTTCTATGCTCCCATTATTTACTGAATCGCAGGGCCTGTGCATAGCCTGGATTGGTGCAAAACGCCAGCTCCCAACCAACAAGCACGCCATAGGTCGGCTTTTCGTCTAGGGGTTGCGTCATTTATAGACAACTACCAGAACTACATCGCCGTCCTTGGGTTGCAAGATGAGCATGTGCTTGTTGAGGATGATTTCACAGATTATCCAGATTTTGTCAGTTTTGTCGAGGCATACCACGGATATCCAGCTACAAGTCTGCAATGGCAGCCCGTCTCTGCAGTTAATCACGCTTGGTCACAGAAATCAGGCAATACCGAGCTCCTCGCAACAACGGCTGATGCCCTACGCGTATGGGAGTATAGTAGTGATGGACCCGCGAATGTGTCAGGCTATGTTGGCCGCCCGCCCAGCAATCCCGGTGGCCACAGATTGACGATGAAGACTGCCCTCTCTGGTGTAAGTCGATCCTTTCCAATCGGTTGATTGTCCCTCATATTCGTCACCTCAGCAATCCAAAGTCCAAAGCCAGTCTACGGGAGCACCCTTGACCAACTTTTCTTGGAACGAAAAGTCACCCAGCCTCATCGTCACGTCATCAATCGATACTACATGTACTGTTTGGAATATTGACACGTCCACGGCCATCACCCAACTTATTGCACATGATCGAGAAGTGTATGATGTTGCATGGCTTCCAGGTTCCACCGACATCTTCGTTTCTGTCGGTGCAGACGGCAGCCTCCGCGCATTCGATCTTCGCGCCCTTGACCATTCAACTATTCTTTACGAAACACCTGCACCCAAGAATCCGCCGCCGCCTTCAGCTTCTCCGTCCACTTCGGCACGACCCCCTACTTCACCCCTCCTAAGGATTGCTTTCAATCCCCTGGACTCCAACTACATGTCGACCTTCCACATGGACGGTTGCGATGTGCAGATTCTTGATATGAGAAGTCCAGGTCAGCCTGTCATGGAGTTGAGGGGACATATTGCTCCGATCAACGCACTCGGCTGGGGTTCAGCAGAACAGCCCTTACTCGCAACGGCGGGTACGTTCCTTGTCCTAGTGTATCGTTAACAGACTAAGAAGTGTCGTAGCCGATGACTGTCAAGTGTTGTTGTGGGATATCATGGACCATGCACAACCCGGCGCGGTCTCACCACGGGCGACAAGTTCACGCCTCAATTCCCCTCGCCCGGACGCCAAAAAGAAGATTATCACAGATCCTGTGATGTGTTATACTGCTCCAGGTCAAATCACTAATCTTGCCTGGTCACCATCGATCCAAGGAATGACACTCCCCAGTGGCCTCACCACCAGTACGGGGGAGTGGGTCGCGATCTGTTCCGGTAAAAATATCAAAGCTCTCAAAGTGTAGTTTTGGGTGGCGGCATATGACTGAAGTTTCTATGATGGCCGTCAACTTTCAGTTGAAGCTCTTTCTCCCGATGACTTGCTTGTATATCAAGAATTGTGATACCCGTTTACAAAGGTTAGGTCCGACTCGTATGTCGTATATCTTTCTGCACATATTGAACCATGGAGAGCTACGAGTCTTTCTTCTTGATATCGCTATGGTCTAGACATTGAATTGCTATGTTGATCTTGCAAATTGATTTGACCAAAAGTGCTGAACGTGTCCAGTTCAGTTCTGCACTGATGGAATGGCATGCGACTCACTGATTGGTGTGATCAACCATAGTCCATTCAGGCCGATGAAGTACACCCAGAAGTACAAGAACTCGGGCCGGCTATCCGGACAACCTTGAATGAGGGTCGTACCATAGTACAACGCGTTCCCATATATGTGTCCAAAGCACATCAACGCCGTCCAGACATGACGCGAGGGGGATCGGTAAGCAGTCGCGACACCGATGTAAAGACACAAAGGACCCCATACGGACTAACATAATCCGACTTCCGTCGGCTAAGCTGCCCAAGTTCCGAAAAGGCATGCATAACTTACAGCTGTGAGGGTCTCCACAGTCAAGACGAAGGGATCGGAGTGGAGGTATCTGGAGTCCGATTTCGCGTATTCCTTCCATTCTTGAGAGACGAAATCCGTTGACGACGCGAGTGTACGGTGGTTCAGAACAAAGTGACCTGGAAATGACGCATTACTCAATCAACTGTTGAACGCGCTGGGGAGTGCAGGTGGTGCGGTGTGCACCTTCAAAGAGGATATGAATGCAACCGCCTATTATAGCGTCAGCGCAAGATTGGCCGGGTCGGGAAGTAGGGCATACAGGTAACAAACCAGAGTGTTGTCAAGTGTTCTCCTAGTGTAAGCTTCTTGGGACCTAACCATGCGAGAGTAGCGGTGGTCAAGATGAACAGAAAGACTAGCCAAGCTCCAATTAGTTCTGCGGCTGAACGCGTATTTGGGGTGTAACCCTCTAACGCTAGGTCCTGAGGATAATATGGATGTGAAGAGGTCGTCATGGGTTACAAACAAAACTGTTAAGCGCCTCAAGCATGACATTGTGAATGTTATTATCAAGGGATTCATGCAGTCTGATCTCAGATCAGAAGTGCACACTCTGCAGAGCATGTGTGGTCTCCATAGCCACCTATGGGTTCTGCCTAGGAGCCCACAATAAGCAACTCCTGAGGTCACTCTCTGCAATGCAGCACAAGGCTGCACTGTGTATTATTGGTGCCTTCTGTAGGTCCCCCACAGGTGGGAGTGAAGCCCTTGTGGGCCTCATTCCCTTCCACTTGCACCTCAGGAAACTTGCCAACAGGGCATGCTTCTGGCTCCAGACCCTCTCCCCCAATCACACACTCAGGTTGCTGCTGGGAGGAGAATTCTCCAAGAATGGGGATGCCTCTGCACCCCAGGTTGATCACTCTCATGATGCCTAGGCAGCATGAGAAGACAGGTGGTCCTCTGTCACCTTGAATGAGAGGTTAGACAAAATAAGCAAGCAGTTCGAGCTGGATGCTGATGCAGCCTGACCAGGTTGTTTCAGCAGCACTGGTCTACAACCTTGGAAACCTTGTCATTGTGACCAGGAGAGCAGCCAGTGATATCACTGCCCCAGATGCAGAACTCTTCACCATTCAATTGGCACTGGCCCAGGCTGTCCACCTGGAGGGTGTCAATGCTATCCTGATCTGGATGATTCTTTAGCTTTGGCTAGGAGATCAGTGATGAGAAGACAACAAGATTGCTACTACACTAGCATTGTGTCAGTGGAGAGTAAACCAGTTGCTCACAATCTGAGACTAGGTGAACCAGCAAGGCATTGGAAAGATGTGGAAATGGGGAGTCTTGAGGATGACCAGAAAAAGTTAAACCAAGTTGGTGATAGATGGGAATGTTGGATAGAGCTTAGTAGTCAAGTAAAGACAAGGAATATGAAACCCCAGTGAAGAAAGTATGCTACTACACAGGGGTTCAAATACTCTAGAGAGTAGCTACCTTGGGCATAGGGTATGATACATGCATGAATAAGAAAACCTAAGGCATATACACATATAGCATGAGTAGACTTCATGTAAGGTATAACAATAGAAGAAACATAACTCTACCACATGATACAGGAGTCATAAGAATCACTGGAACATTTCTACTAGTCATAATCCATGAGGATATGAGTAATACTACCACAAGCCATATGTCTATGCAAGTGTTGTATACTTAATGATAGAAACACATCACAGCACAAGGCTACAAGATAGTCCAAAAATACATTTCCTCTGTCAATACAGAGTGTATGTAGTGAGGATTCTGCATGTTTCTCCAATAGCAAGTATATACATAAGCATAATGCCAATTCATTCCTCAACAATCAGTCAATCCTTCTCCAATGTCAGGGCAGGTACATGCCTTGGCAGTTATTCAGCTTCTATCCCCCTGGCTGTCTCAGCCTGGGAGGAAAGTTCAGTTCTGGGAGGTTTCCTCTAGGGACCTCTGGGAAATTCATGGGCAGCACACAAGCATGCTACCACTTGCCTGCCTGTGACCCTAGGGACACAGGTAATTAGGTCTCTCAATCAGCAGCTTAAAAACACTGTGAATGCTTGCCTCAATGCCTGGAAGGCAGCTTTCCAGGAGCTGAAAGGCTTCAGTCAAACTAGAAGCTGAGATAACAGAGATAAGGTTTTGGATAGATGGTGAGGGAATCATTGATGATGACTGGGGGATTGGGATCATGGAAGGGGCAGTTGGAGAAGTAGTAAGCCTTGGTCTTGTCTTTTTCAAGTACACAGCCAAGGCAGGCAAGGTATGATTCACAGGCTTTATAGACCTGTAAGAGGAGACAACAGTGAGTGTTGAATGAATTGGATTGTACAATAATGAGGCCATTTTACAATGGGGGTCATTGAAAATTGGTACATAAATAGAGACAGAGAAGGTGCAGTTAGGATGGGGGGTGGAGCCTACACCTACAGCAGCTAGAAATTTGTGGAAAAGTCTATTGTTCCATGAGTAGGTAGTGAAACAGTCCTGTGAATAATGAGAGAAAAAGGAGATGAGTTTGGGCTTGAAACCCTGATGTTTGAATGAGGCAACCAACACAAGATATAGAATACAATCCAGAGAGAGAGACTGTTATCACACACCCATCCATAGTAGCTAGTCTATTGTAATAAATATTGATTTAAATTAAAATAATAATAAAAAACACTGTCAGCAACAATCCAGTTCTCACTGGGCTTCACTGGTGTGACTTTTCTTTATATGGAGCTAGATGTCTTACAGTGTCATTAAACTTGAACTTTCTCAAGTGCTGATGCTTTTGCAAAGACACCAATTTGAGTAATACAGGCTTTGAGATGTAAGTTGAACATCAAAGTCAGAAAATAAAATACAGGAGTTTTATTTCTAGGCTGAGGTATTGCATGCAAGCTAACCACTGATTTGCTTCATCTAACTCTTGACTTCCTCACATGTCAAAGGCTTCAGGGCAACAACAAGCTTGATAGTGTTCATAGTACTCCTGATGCTCCCATGCTTGGCATTGTGTCCTCTCCACAGTGATGACTTGTCCATCAGCAATTGCCCTGTATTCTGTGTCTGCTGTATTCACAACCCTACCTGAGTAGAAGCTATCTTTCCAAGTTGCAGTAACTACATCTTTCAGTGTCTGAGTTCCAAAATGCTAAATTACACAGCATTGCATTGGTTCTCTTGCAACTCTGTCAAGGTGCACTTCCTTCCATCTTGCTTTGCAACATCATCATGGAATTGAGCTCTTTAAGTTGAAGAAACACTAGAAATAGCCATTGTGTGCCTGATGTCTAGATCAGCTGGAAACATCCTTTGCTTCTCCTCATTGCTGGTATGATAGTAGAAAGCATCGGAGTCTGCTGGGAGGCCAGTGTTGTAGTCCACAACATTGGGCAAGTCACAGCTGTGTGAAAGTCACTCTCTTCTCCAACAATAACTCCCATAGTGTAGCCAATCCATTTGTACAGGCTTAGTGAGAACTGGTTGAGGGCCTCATATGGGAGGGTTAGGCAATGGACCCAATGCCAATTGGCATGGTCAAGATTGAGGTTGGATCCAGATACTACAGCATGAGGGAATGATGCATAGACTTGGATCATCCTGTCCAAAGGAAGGTGACCAATTTTGTGACCAACTCAAGTGCTGATGTCATTATCTTTACTCAGGATCATTCCATTTAAATGTATCAATGAGCTGCACTTTTTGGTCTGCATTCCTTGTGTGTGTAGCCTGGAGGTGGAGTCCCATTCATTCATTACATATGTAGTGAGTGTGTTAAGGAGGCGAACTCTGGACAGGGGTGGACCGCGAGCGGACAGGAGCGGATGGTTCGCGGACTGAAGGTGG
>JAEUWJ010000222.1:0-36083 GCA_018524395.1 Podaxis carcinomalis | reverse complement strand
TTATTGGGGTTCAAAACACCTGCACATGTTCACCAGCATGCACGATGATCATGGCTGACTGGTAGGACAGTCCTTTCAGGTATCGAACTTCTTGATGGCATACAAGAACAACAAAAGCAGGGTTGAGGGTCTGCGGTCTGCAGTCCTTGGTTTATAGCTTCAAGAGTCATGGCCCCAGTATCGACATCGATTCACAAGCTCTTTCGCTCCATCCTCACGGCTCTCCACATAATGAGTCCTGAAATCTCTTTACAAGACCCGCACCAAGTTTGGTTCTTCGACCGTGGCGGACCAAAAACCGCTCTTGTAGGAGTCTACAGAGAATGCCTTGTCAATTATTATCGTCGCACTGGTGCTGTTGTCGGGCCTCATCACTGGTATATATCACGTCTCGACATCCTCAAGGACGCGGCCGGGCTGGAACATGAACAACTCGTCGCTACGTTGAAGAGGACTCCTCGTGAAGCCCTTTGTCAATTGGACTTCGAGAACAGAATGAAGATTGTTGATGGATGCATAGAATGTGCTAATGAAAGTCCAAGAATGAAACAATTGATGAGGAAAAGGTCTTCGATTGAAGTGTGACGACGCAATTGGGTGAAGACAGCAGCAATGTAGTGGGAAGGATATCCTTTGGAATTTGCTCCATTATGAACCTATAGAGTCGGTCCAAGTTCGACAGAGGCGTCCTGTCGGAAATCTTGCCGTTCCCCAACGCCAGTATCAACCGCAGCTTTGCTTAAGTGCGCCCGCACTGCTAGCGATATACCTGGCGGCACTAGCAACGTAGATAAACAGCCCCCTCCCCCGCTTGGTCGATGAGCTGAAGGATGTCCCTTCTCTGACGGCCAGATGAAGGTAACAGGAAACTAGTGTTTCGCTCGAATCCTATTGAAGCTATCACGAAGGTACGCCTCAATATCTTGATCAGGATTGCAAGATACTGGAAGGGTCAATTGCCAGCAGACCTCACTGGCTTGCTTCCTCCAGAATGCAGCGGCAATGTGGGGCTCTTGGAGACTGAAGAACGCCCATAGGAAAGGGGTCGTCTGCTGATGGAAGGAAGTAGCGATGACCTGGATAATGACATGTTGGGCGTCTTCACGATCGCACTCGTGGAGACCATTGATGATGAGACCATTGATGATGATGACCATGTCCTCACCAAACCCAACACCTTGACTTCTCAGCTTCCGGAGTGGATGAACCAGTAGCTCTTGGAACTGTATCTCGAAAGCCCTCTCCAGAACAGAGGGATGGCGATGGATCTTGGAGTCAAGATGATCAGCGTAAGCTGGATATTTAAAGGCAAGTTGATAGATGATTGTCGGCAAGAATTTGGTATGTTTGTTCCACTGGTTCGGTCTAGAGAAAATATTTGCTGCATCCAGTTTATCCCCCAGGCTTTCCGCGCAGGACTGTGCAAGCGCAGACTTCCCAACTCCAGCAGGTCCTTGCAAAGCTTAATGTTGCAAATGTACTCCTTGTGAGTGCACGGAAAGCATCGCAGCAGCTCGCATGCATCCGGATTGTGAATTGCCTCCGGAAGGGAATCTCTTCGTAGTGCGTCGATTCTAGCACCTTCATCTACACAGCTCAGGTACTCAGACCAGCTTCGCGAGACTGGAATTTGTACCCACTGCTACTTTGTGACTCGGTGTTGAAAATCAGGTTTCCTTCAACAAATAGCCCATTGGCCACAAAATATTTGCGTCGCGGGACATGAATGTTGGAGGGGAGAGACTAGTCCAACGGATGCGGGCTGTGTCAGACCCAAACTGTGTGGCCAACACCCGAAAGGTCTCTCTCTTCCCACCATCCCCAGTACGTTCACCGCTCATCAAATCGAAACCTCTTGTGTAATGGTGCCATGTGCAGATCCACGTTATCAACACCTGGAAAGATATCTGGGGTCCAGATGCAGAAGAATTCCGTCCTGGATGATGGTTGAATCTGCCGAAGAGTTCTCACTCGCAGTATTCGTTGATGTCGTTTATCGTTGGTGTATTTGGAAGACGATGGCCATTGTTGAGATGAAGACTATCCTTACGTAAGTTTTCCATGCTGATGCTGAATGGTGGTGGTAGATCGTTGATTGTGAACTTCAGTCTATTCGTCCCATAGGAATGTATCTTCTGATTTTGCCCATATCACTACAGATAGGACGACTACGAACAGTATTGCCCTCTCCAATCGAATAGGAGGGACCCTCATCAGCATCGATGAACAAGGTGATCAACGTGTCAAACGTTTCGAAAAACTTATCGCCCTTGGGCACACATGCTATGGCGGAAAAGGAGTGAGAGCCCACTCTCAGGGTTACTAACGTTGCAGGTTAATATTCATGAAGCGCTTCAAAGAGGCGGGAGCAAATATGAACAATCCTACTAAACTTCATCGCAGGTTTCAGTTGTGCTGCACCCAGTCCCAATCCACACGCCATGCCCTTACTCAAGCGTTGACCCCGGTCATCTGTATGGAGGGTTTACAAAGATCCTGCAGGAGAAGAGCCTTCATGTGTAAGGAGCACCTGGGACGGCTTTGGCGGAACTTGTTCGGCTGTACAGGGGCGCACTGTGCTTATATATTCATACTAGAGCGTACCCGCAAGCCGCAGTTGCAGCGAGATTCTGGGCGTGGAGCGGCTCAATTTCAATCAGTTCTCACCGAGGATTCAACGAAAGCGGGGCTGCGAATACGCCCTACTGTACTGCCTCCTCTTCCCTTGAACTTGGATCAACTGGAGTTGCTAGTCGATCAGGGTCTGGTCCATAGTGGCCCTAGGGTCCTCTAATCTCCGATTAACACACACCGCAACCGAGTCGGTGAAAGATAGCTGATACAAGGGATTTTCTTGTGGGGGCAACCTGCAGCTCATATGTCAGTAAATATTCATCTTAGTATATTCCGTTCCTTTCTCCGATGATGTGTAATCCTGAAAGCCTCTGGCAGGTCACGGACTATTTGCCATCGCGGCGAGGTGGCACCAGCAACTCGAGCAACTGAAAGCGCGCTGCGCCCATTTAAAGCTGTCCCCTGCACGGCGGACTTTGTTCGCTATATAGAACAGATCTACAATCAATCGTGTCTTGGAAACCTGAAGGCGTGGGCTATTCTCATTAGCTCTGGCTTGCGGAGTCGGCAAACGTGTCCAAGATCAGACTCTTACTCAGCACTGATATGCTCTTTTTGTTATAGAGCTAAGCACGCATTGCCGGGGTTCGGGAAGGACTCAGGTTATGTGCACATGAATTCGTTGGTATCGTAACTACGAAGTGGTCCACGTAGCAATCGCGAGAAAACATAAGATACCACCACTTTGGGGTCCGCGACTTTCAAGAAGCAAGATGTGACAATGCCGGCATCATAACTAATGAGACTCAAACTAAAGGAGCGGCGCTGGCTCATCTTGCGCGATGTTCCCAAGTTCCTAGACGACTAACAATTATCCCCAACAAGATTCGCATGCAACGTCGCCTCTCATCAAACACCTGACGTCGCCAACCTCAGAATGTCCCACGAGAAGCACAACTTAACCCGAAATACCCATATCTCTCCGAAGCTGACGAGGCCCACTCTGATAAACAGTGTCAACGCGTGGAGTTGATTGATATATCAACATGGCCTGAACTTGAGGACTAATCGACTGTGTACTGCCATTTTTTTCTCTCGTCGAGGACAGGTTGTACGATGGCGATACTGGAAGCCGTCCTCACCTCCACGCCGAAGGTCTTCTGTGACCATTATATCTCCCTCACTATCTTCTCCATCATACGTGAAGTCGTCCCTCCTCTCCCTGTCTTCTTACTCACCGACTCCGACCTTAGTGTACTTCCTCTACAGGACCATTATATATCCCGCCTATCTCTCACCCCTACGTCACATACCTGGACCACCCATCCTCCCTTCCCAGCCGTCTTCTTCAATATTCTCATTCATCCTCTCCAAAATCCTTGGTCCATTTACAGGCCAATTCCCAGCAATAATCAATGGCGAAGCTGGCATTCCCCAACGCGAATGGCTCAAAACGTATGCAGGTGGTAAAGGCGTTTTGAGAGTTGTTGGACCCGTTGGCATTGAGAGGGTTATGTTCTTGAATCCGGAAGCCTGTGACAAGATCTTGGTAAGAGAGTGCGTTGACTATCCGAGGGTTCGTTTCTCCCTGTTGTTCAAATGTGTTCCGGGATTTACTGGGTTTCTGGACTGTAGCCAAAGTTTATGAAGGATGTGATGCGCATCGTTTCGGGGTATGGTCTGTTGACAGTTGAAAAGGACGAGCACAGACATATGAGGAAGATGATGAATCCAGCCTTTTCGCTGTCGAATTTGGTTTCGCGTGAGTGTGTACTGGCCTACAACCTTTCTTTTATTGGCCTAACCTGTGTGCTGTATCCTACGCAGAATTGGACCAGTACCACGACGCCATCGAGAGGTGAACTTAAAGCATCAATTCTGCAGGGCTATTACATATTGACCCCAATTCGTGGCAGCTTGATCAAGATTTTCAACGACTTAATATCCTCTGAAAAAGAAGGAAAGATCCTCCCAGTTTACGAATGGTGTACGTCCTACCCTTCTCCCGCACTCTTTCATTCACTGACGTGACGGAAACAACAGTGTCGAAAGCGACTCTCGATATAATCTGCAACACTGCCCTCTCTTACAATGCCGACAGTCTGCATAGCCAACACAGCGAGCTCGCAGACGCCTATGAACGGATGATTGATCTCCAGAATGGGGAAAACGTCTCATGGTTGATCGCGCTCGTCTGTGTCCCTGGATTTTCGGCGTTCATGGAAAGTAAGTGGGCATGGAGGGCTCGAAAATTGATTGAGAAAATACCCAAATTCGGTGTGTTAAATCCCCCATTTCTGCTAAAGTTGGATTGAATATTAAGACGTTTACCGCACAGGTCTGTTGGCGGTGTTGATTGACTCGATGTACCGGATTCGAGCGGTTTCGAGAAAGTTATTGACGGAGAAAATGCGTGAGAGTCATGCGACGGATGAGAGGGAGAAGAAGAAGGATATTATGAGTTTGCTTGTAAGGGTGAGGAAGGAGAGCTTGGAGAATGAGCCGGGTGCGTGGAGTATGGACGATGAGGGTATGGTGGACCAAGTTGTACGTTTTTCTTTATTCACGTTGCACCCAATGATTGTGGATTAACCATTGATGCTTCATGCCTAGTTGACGTTCCTTGGCGCTGGTCATGAGACGACGGCCTCTGGGCTTGCTTGGGTACGTCTTGAGTGATTTCTTGCTCAGTTGCTTCCTTGACATAGGATCACTGATGATTTAAATGTGCAGACATTGTACCTCCTCGCAGCGAACAAGGAAGTGCAGGATAAACTTCGCGAGGAAGTTACCCCTGTTCTAGCCGCAAATCCACGGCCCGAATATAGGACGTTAAAGGAACTGCAATGGTTGGATTGTGTCGTGTACGTTCCGCTCCCCACCTTCCGTCGACAATCTGCTAAAGACAAGGATGCAGAATGGAGAGCCTCCGTATACTCCCACCTGTTCCCATGACATTCCGACAAGCGGCAAAAACGGACTATGTCGACGGCGTACTCATACCGGCGGGTACAATCCTCTACATCCCAGTACGTCCTTTAATGAGCACCAAGAAAACTCATTCCTTGACGTTGAGTGTAGATCCGCGTTGTTAACACATGGAAATCGATCTGGGGCCCGGATGCTGAAGAGTTCCACCCTGAACGATGGTTGAATCTGCCGAAGAGTTATCACTCGCATTACTCGCTCCTCTCTTTCTTTGCTGGTCAGCACGCGTGTATCGGGAAGACGATGGCGATTATGGAGATGAGGACTGTCCTTGCGTGGGTTCTCTCTCTTTATTTTTTTAAGCATGTTACGTTGAACATTGGATGACATTGACAGATCCTTGATTGCGAATTTCGAGTTTGATTTGGCATATGAGGGACAGCTTCCGCAGCCGACCGCCGCGATTACTATGAGTGGGTTCATGGATTTTGGGTTTGTGACTGGTTGCATGTGTGCTGATGTGTTGTGTAGAACCGAAGGACAATATGCCACTGAGGGTTCGGCGTGTACAACGCCAGAGTGTATGATTTGTAGTTTCTTGTTTGATGCAGTATCTTTAGAAAGTATGTTATTTTCGAAGTTTGCAAGCACAATGGTACCGTCTCTATACCCGAGTGTTATCAGGCATAGCTATTTCTATGCTTCGATGACCGGAGCCCGAGAGATAACAAGTCTTGCGTATTGAAGTATCGCAGCTACCAGTGCAAAGATATAGACGGTGACTAAAGGAACTCGATCCGGTCTCTGCTGAAGCGGAGAAGGGCGTGACGTCGAGTAAGCGATATCTTGACAGCAAAAAGACAGGTAAAATTCTTACGATTCCCTTCTCTCAGATCAATCGGCTTGTTATGCCAACGCTTGTTAAACGTTATAACATAATCAACACTGCCCACGTGAAAATTGCCCCGGACTTCAGAAGCTTCAAGCCTTGCTGCCCGCCGTGATGAGAATACTAGGGAGTCGGCCAGGTGTCCTTCAGGTAAAGAATCTGGGCTGGCGAGTTTTAATTACTTCCTCCAAAGGTATGAACTTGCCAACCATCTCCTGTCAGTGCGGTACAAAGGCATAGTTGAATGGAGTGGATGGGAATAGTTTGAAAGGACCACACGGAAGTCCGATAATTTTCGGAATGTTTAACTGTCCAATTGTTTGTGTGTTGATATTTATTTGCGGTGATTCCATAACAGTATTTAGTACTTGACCCTGAGGGCGTGAACGTGAAAACAATCGGTAATCACACGGCTGGACCTACAAGTTAGCAGGCCAGTTGTTTTATTGATGCGCTATTGAAACCCTGTGGGATTGGAATATGAATCACGACACGGTAACAAGTAAACAGCTGGTCACCGGCGTACCAGTCGTGGTGATCCATAAGTAGCGCCCGGAGACAGCTTCTAAATCGGCGGGAAGTCGCACGCCGAGTGGAAGCGCAGTCACTGTCGCTGCTTGTTTCCACTCTCCCTCCTCTTCAACGACCTTAAGACCGGGAGTACACCATCAGCAGAAAAGAGAACCATGCAGCTGCTAGTTGGCCAGAATGTGGAGTGAGCTCTCAGGTTTCCCATCCCAACTCGGCGAAAGGTAACTAACGCAAAGAATTTGCTGTGGAAGCGAGTCGGAAGTGATACACGTCAGTAAGTACTCAAGCGAGTGGTTTGTGCATCTCTTTTTTTCTGATGTGGCTTTTGTTGGATGTGTAGTTCATCGGGAACCTCGGATCACGACGTATGTGGCTCCACGAGGAGAACCTGCGGTGTCGGCAGGACGCACTGATAACCTGAATGCCTTCGCTTCTGAGATGTTGTCTACCCCGTCTCAACGTGAGAACCCCGTGGACCTTGACGAGCGGCCCATTTCTTCCATCGTCGACTACGGTGATCCATTTGCTGATCCGCCCGCACATGACCATAGAGACGATATTGTGCCTGGACTGGAGGAGACGGCTCACGGAAACCCCCCGAGGGACTTGGATACATTCATGTCCCCACCACTCGGAGCCAGGCCGTCAACCCCGAATCCCCTCACCGGTAACCACGAATATGACTTCCCTCCTATCACTGCCAGCCTCACCACACAGGAGTCCAACGCATTATTCCAATCCACATGCGAGGAAATGGAAGACATCACCCCCACTCCCGCGCAACAAACCCTACTCCTCCCAGACGCATCCTATCCAGAATATATTCATGATATACTGGCTTATACTTCAGATATGCCTCCCGCGAGGGTCTCCTTTTATCCCTTGTGGAACTGTGTGCTTGAGTACTGGTTCCCTTCCACACAAGGATTTGAGGTTGTACAAGACTGGGACCCAAAAACATCTTTCCAGGCGAATCGTATTATTTCACCACAACAACAAGTAAGTGGTCTAGAGAACGAAGGATTGCCACCTACACCGAAAGTGTCCTTCGCGGTGTTCGACACAACATCTCCGACAGAACCTCTCCTGTTTGTGCATATACATAATGCGTTGCCGGTGAACGATTTCACAAGGAGGCAGGCGAGAGTGACTATGGAAGAGACGTTTGAAACGTTGAGGGCTTGTTCGTTTAGTGCTGGATACAAGGCGCTTTGTGTGGTGAGTGCTGTGGGTGCGCGGTGGGGAATGGTTGTAAGAGAGCCTGGGTGGTTGGAGGATGAGGGAGGGAATGGAGAGAATGGGGACTGTATTGGGGAGTGGGAGGAGGACGTTGTCGGTCCGGATTCGTATAGATTCATGGGGTACTGTTTTGAAGAGATGAAGAGGGATGTTTCTAGGAGGAGGCGGGATTGGATGCACTGACACTATGAAAACTTGATGAGGTCGGTGATGTTAGTATGAATCTTCTTGGTATTAGACACTTTAGTATTTCTCCGAGTGTATATTAGTGTACTTTTCAGTGTCTTTGTTCCGAGTGATCTGAGGCCAGACGGCTTTAAGGCGGAGAGAGACCCGGAGTCCAATAGGCTCAAGCAAGTGGCTTCTTGAAGGATGATCTTCGATGCATTCACGAGGTACACATCAAATAGAGGTTTCTTGTGTCATTTTCGGAACAAGCTATCATGAAACAAGCCTGGAGCCCCGATCAAGCGGCTGAAGGAGATGATACGACCAGAGCAGAGGCTGTGTATCGTAGCCTGTTCCAACCGAGACTTTAATCTTGTTCGGATCGCCATGGTCGTCGGAAATGAAAATAGTGCGTGGGGATTAAGCTCGCAACGTGCTGTGGAGTTCCAGTTATCATTGTCAGTTGGGAGTAGACTAGAAGTTGGAGGAGGTTCCAGAAGAATGTGTTCTGGATCCGCTCAAGCCTGGGCTTAGGATTCGCGCCTTCTATCAGGAGGAAAATGAGACCTACTGTACCTTGGTGGGGACATGCGTCTTGAAGGTTTGGCTGACGATCCTGCCTTGGCATATTTATTAACATTCATGCCTTGTTGGACCACAGTTAAGCATCATCTTGGCATCTGAGCTTACATAGCCCGACACATCATCTCTCGTCGCCTCGCCCCCAACCCGGAGATCAGATAGAAGCCTGTTCGCCGCTCAACAGCACCTTCGAGTGCAAACCCCAAGCGTTCGAAAGCCAAGGGATTCTGGCTCAGGCGTGTCCTATATACTTACCTGAGGATAGTCCGGAAGTGTGGCTCAAGGGAATGGTTTACCAATTAAAGAGAGGGCAAGACTCGCACTCTTATGTTCCATTTGGCGCTTGTTGCTAGATGGTTAAGCTCGGTGGCTAATCCCGTCAACCCCCGCGCTGTCCGAATTGAAAAAGGGATGGATTGGCGACGATTCATGACTATCCCCTCCCACCACCAATTGATTTGACCCTTGCCATTACTTTTTCATCGCTTTACGTGTCTGGTGGAGTGGGTGACTATTCCAATTGGCAGAGGGAGGGGACTGCCCAAACTGCTTCTCTTTCTTGGCTTCCACACCACCTTTTGTCCTTTTTTATTTCGGGGTTTTCCAATCTTTCGTTGAAGTGTCGCAAGCGAGGTTCTGAGAAGGCGGATGAAAGAGATCATTGGGTGGGAAAGAAGAGTGAGTTTTGTGGCTTTTCTGGAATAAGCTTCAGGGCTAAATGCTGGTAAATGTTTCTCCGTTTCCCCATTCACAGTTGGCTGAGTTGAGGCTTGTGCCGAGCACGCTGGTGGCTTGCACAACATTGTTGGTGCGTTTGCTGATGTTTCAAACAACCCCAATGTTAATAGGAGCCGTCTTTAAGTTTTACGACCATTTGTGCACGCTTGACCAAGAGGTTCGCCAGACTCTGACTGACAGTGTTCCGAACTTATACATGGGCTTCAGGTAGCGCACGTATGGACTCTCCCACTCAGAGGGGGCACGATTCTCTTCATCCTGAATCGGTATCTACCCTATGTGGATACGCTAATGTCTCTCAATCGTGAGTCTCGGTCAATGGTGTTCGTCCCACACTAACACAACCATAGTGAATATTCTGTCTGTGCATGACCCCGAGGTGAGTTCAGGTTGCCTACATAACGTGCCCCAGCTTATGAGATATAGAGCTGTCTCCGGCAAAATACAATTCTGACTTGTGCGGCATCATTTTTTCATTCACGTCCTTCTTCGATAAATCAATCGGCAGGGTTCATCGTCTCCGGAATCATTATATCTGAAAGTCAGTTTTGTTCTTAGCATGTACGCTGATGCTTGAACGCAATATATCAGTGATCCTCGTTCTACGGACATACGCTCTCTGGGGAAGAAGGAGGCTCATCATGGGCATCCTTTGTTGTAGTTGCAGTGTGAGTGCCACCTATTACTTCGCCTCGACTAACATTGATGACGGATAATAGTTAACATTTATACCCGCGATTGTGATAACCCACATCGAGATAAAGTCTCTGAAGTGTAAGGTTTACATTCCCCCTCAATGTTCTCGCAGCCCCTTACGTCGTAGTAGATATACCCACCCCCTATCCTGACCGACCTGGTTGTAAACTGGGACATGCTAGTCCCATCATCTTGATTGCTTATATTCTTGTTGTCATATCAGAGACAAGTACGTGAGCTTTAGCTTTCGGTTGCGCCACTTCTGACTGTGGTCTCCAGCTGTTGCAGTGCTGACAGGCATTCAAGGTTATCGTTCTCGTATGTCCGGTAATGACAAATCCTTGTGATTTACTAACGAACGGTAGTTCGACACTCTAGTTCGCCCTGGGTCCAACAAATGTACAAAGATGGTATGACTCAATTATTCGAGCTCTTGGAAATGCTTATGGCTGGCCGTAGGACTCCTATTCTATCTCTATCTGTTGGGTACGCCAGGGAGGGTTTTTGGCTTTTGCATCTGCTGATACAGATGTCTAGCCATGTCTATTGCTAACGTGCTTACGCCTGTCTTTGCTCCGGTGAGTGTGTCCCAAGTAACCTTCGTTTCTACGCCCTCATCTCATAAACAGAGATCGCTTGCCAACTGGCTTGCAACGTAGGTCTGATTTTGGTAATATGGTGTCTGAGTTCTGACTTCTGTTGCCTAGCCCACAGAGAGTGCTCCATTCCGTATTGTGTAACCGAGTGCTGCTACAAATCCTTCGGCAACGATCAGGATCCCTTACTGCCCGAGTGCCTACTGCCGCGCCGGATCAAGGGAATCGGGCCCCTATGTTCACCTCATTCATGGAGAACGAAGAGGTGGACACGAACATAACAATCGTTTGTCCGTCGGATGATGGGCATGTGGCATCTTCATCTAGTCGTACTGGTAGATACAATGGATCGTTGTCGTCGCCGCAATAAACCATGTTGTAGACTGGAAGTATGTTGTGGGAAGTGCAGACATGGGATTTGCCCACGCATAATGAGGGGTGCCTTTATATATCCATCCGGCGGCAATTTGGAAATTCTCATACACAACAAGCTTGTCGTCGAGCGAGCACCCGCTCTCACCATGCCAGTCGTCCGCCGTCGCGGGGGCCTCCTGCGTATTGCAGCCTTCCTTGCTATTGGCCTCGTCATCCGGCTCCTTTTCTTTTCTTCTTCAACACCCTCCCGGTCTACACAGTCACACCAGATCAAGGAACATAATTTCATTGAACGTGCTACGCGAGCGGACAAGTCGCTGAACGTGCAGAAGCACCCATTCTTGCAGGCTAGGTTTGGGAGAGATGAGCGGGATGACATTTTCAATGGACTCATTTACGATGGGATGATGGACTATTGGACGAGGCTGCAGCTACCCTAGTGCGTGCTTATGCCCCTGTGAACACTCACATTAGCTTCACCAGTCTCCCTAGCATCACCAACAAAGAGACAGCATCAACGGATGCTCAGCACGTTCTCAGTGCCATCGACGAACTCCTCTCGCTCAACGGCTGGGTGGCAGCGTTATGTCCGACCCTTGTCCGCCCATTCGGCCAGAGTCAAATGGCCTATGAGGACCTCATTCGAGAGAACCACCTATACTATATTGCCATTGTAATTCATTCTGCCGACCACTTCCTGGTCGACCAGCTCGCTGTTATTGTGCAAATGTCACGACGCCTTGGCAGTTCCAACATATTCGTCTCCATGCTCGACTACGACTCGACAGATGCTACGGAAACGCTCGTTGACCTTTGCGAAGCTGTCCTCACCCTCCTCAACGTCCCTTTCCGAATTCGACGCGTACCTGGCATGACTGCCGATCCTGCTGCGGCATACTACCCTCTGGAAGAAGCCTACACGAGGAACCTGGCACTTGAACCATTGCATGAACTCAAACAAAAGCGAGGGATCACCTTTTCGAGAGTTGTGTGGCTCAAGGGTTTTACGTGTCCGAACGATATTCTGGAGACTATCAAGATCAGCTTCGCGAATGAGGCGGCAATGGTTTGTGGGATGGACTGGGCGGAACATAATGGGTTTTTCGTCTTCTCTGATAGGTGCGTTCATGAACACATTTTCCTCGCCATGGTTCTCTTGACAATTTGAGATGACAGATGGCGGACGCGCGATATTGAAGGTGATCAGTTCCGCCAGTCTAGATCTACCTCGAAACCAGATGCCGTGCCACCAAGAGACAAACAGGGAGCCCAACGGTACAATCAACATCTACCTTTCCAAGTGTTTTGCTGCGAGTCCGGTACTCATGTCGTCGACCCTGCGCAATCGTATTACAAGGGAATCAAGTACCGAGCTGGGAATGATTTCCACAATCTTAGTCGAGCTGATGGAGTACCCGTTCGTGGTGCGGAAGCGCCTTGCCTTGATAGTAGTCAGGCATGGTTCTGCAGAGACCTTTGGGTGCGAACCGCCCGTGATGACATGCTTGGGGTTGGTACGGCGAATGGTGGTGCCCCTGGAAAGGTCCAGAGAAGAGAGGTGGTGGAGGTTGCCGCGAGGGATCCTCTGATGGAACGTAGGGACGAGGAGCATGCGCGAAAGCAGCACCGGGATGAAATCAAGGTGAACGTTGGGGATATGGAGGAAGTGAACGACGGCGTACATGCAGACAGGAAGAAGAAGGATCCGGATGCAAATGCCGGCTCCGACTACGACGCAATGCCGCCAGAGGAGGGAGGGGAGGATGTACCACCTCCGGAACCCGTGAAGCTATCGATACCCAATTCTGCATTCAGGCCAGCGAGGATACTGGTGAACCCGCGTTGTCCAACGACGTATGCAGGAGTAACACATACCCAGCTTGCGAGAGATTTGTTTGGAGAGAGGGATGGTGATGAAAAGGACAAGGTGAGAATTTCTGGGAAGTATGTGCTAGATGATTGGGAGGGTGCGCCAGAGAGTTTCGTTTGTCAGGAACAAAGGCTAGTTTTTGGCGGCTTGTTCTGTACATTATATTTTCTGACTAGTTTTACAGACAAACTGGCGGAAGGAAAGCACCAAAAACACAGAGACGACTCAAGTTCTCGATAAATGAGGAATTATCCCAGCTAGAAGCTTTATCATCTTGACCCTGACTGTGTGGACATAAGGATTGGACTTCATGTTTCTCTTTGATATCTGGGGTAGTCGACTGGTTGGGTACTGTACAGTTGGAATTATTGACAGTGGTTTTTGCTTTCTTTAATAGGAGGTAAGCAGATAGGGCCGTCGAGGGAGTCGGGGACAATGATTATCCTGTGGCCGGTGTATCCCAGGGAACGTAGTAGCCAACGCTTCATGTCCTTGGAATATGTGTCTCAAAGTGCAGGAATGCAACACAGAAGTGTCCCAGCATCGAAGACTCAATAACGCTAACAAATCCTGCGCATCGAAGACTCAATAACGTTAACAAACCCTGCGCCTCCAAGGCGAAATTACACCTGGCCATATTACCCTTATTACAAGTGGACGAAGAATATTTACAAGTTGCACATGAACCGACAAACCGACCGGTCCACCATAAGCTACCATAGTGTCTCTAAAAACGGTTTGATGGACGATTTGCAATATCTCAAATGGTTGTTAAATACTGGCAAAGATTGAAGTGAAACAATAATATTCAAGAAAGATAATCAACTATATGAAGCGAGTTCATACGGCCTACACCAAGGAAACGCGAAGAGGAACTTGGCGATCAGAAATCAAATGCTGCACTCTGCCAACCGGGTCTCTGCTTTTCGAGCAACACCTTCTCCTCCGTGCTCCTCTTAAAGCTTGAGATCTGCTTCTTACCTTCCTTCACGATCCCTTTGACTTGTTGCTTCGTCTCGCCTGCAACTTCCTTCGCCTGGGCTACGTTGGCCGGAAAGTTCGGAATTCCTACGTCCGTAGCCATCTGCCCAACCCGTCTCTTAAGGGGAACCGAAGCGGTACCAAGCGGCCCACGTTTTTCGCCACTCAAAATCTGTGGTTCAGCACCCATCGCGAAAGCGGTCTTTCCGGCTTCCTGACCCTCTCTAGAGTAGACCTCCTGTTCGACGACGAACCCAGTTCCCGTGGCGTGGATTCCGAGCTCACCCTTCTCGCGACCCTCTCTCCTAATCCTACCGGCCTCACTCCAAATGGCCGCCATTAGCGATCCACCACTGCCCAGACCGGTGTCCTGAAAAACTTCCTTTCTTTTTGCAATATCGAATGCGATTCCATCTGCCCACTCAACCGCAGCTCTCACCTGCTCCGCCAGCGTCTTCTCCAACGCCTCACGGAGACGCATAAGCAGAACAGGCCTGAACAATGTGACGAGGATCGAGTGGTTGCTGTCTCGTACTTCAAGCCCTATATTTTCAGCGAGTTTGACTTCGACCTTCTCAATCACGTTGAAATGTTTGAGGTTGTCGCGTGAGTGCGGGCCCTTGACTGTGGCAGGGATGAGGCGTAGTTTGAGGTCAAGGTCGAGTCCTTTCTCGGGTAGGTCAAAGTGAAGAAGGCCCGTAAATTCGCTGGGACTCATCGCCCCGGGCGCCTTGTCTTTGTACCAAAAGGAGACGTCGTTGAGGGTCATTTGGACAGCCTGCGCCCGAACGTGGGTGAGCGCGCCTAGAGCGGTTTGAGAGGGCTGAGAAGGTTCCGCTGAGGTCTGAATGTCGATGTCTGTGATGTTGCGGATGTAGATATGAGATGGGAGGATATGGAATGAAGAAATGTCGAGGTTCTCCAAGACAAACTCGATCTCTTCATCTTTGTACTCGGTCCTACGTTCAAGTCAGTGAATATTCAATAACGAGCATGAGGTCACATACCGAGGAATGGGCAAATTTTTCATCTTAGACATGATGCGTGGAAGATAGACCTTGAACAAGTCCTGCCAGAACCAAGTAACTTGTTCCATGGCCGCTTGCAAACCTGTCTCAGCCTCCTTGCTGGCATCAATGAGACCTTTTTCGATATCCTGGTTGAAGTGCTGATGTGCCATCTTGATGCGGGCGAGGTCCTTATCCTGCGAAATGCCCTTATCGATTTTAGCGAGCTCCTGCTTGAGCTCATCAATGTTCGCCTTCCACTTCTGGTCCTTTTCAAGGAGCGAATTCCAGCGCTTACACAGCTCCCCGCGCCTCTGAGCTGCAGCATCACTACGGACGTAGCCTGCCTCAGTGAGGTCGCGTCGAATTTCGCTTAAAGACTCGTGGAACCAAGCCTTGAGCTCCTGGTCCTGCACGATCATAGAGATGGTTGAACGTAATCTGCGAATAAGGGGATCGAAGGAAACACCAGAAATGCGTTCGAAGAATGTTTCGAGAGCTTGAAGAGCTTTTGGTACATGTTGTTCGGGAGTCGGATCAGCGATGAAATTTGCGAGGGTGAAACCAGGATCTGAAATAGTCTCCAAACCCTGATCAAGGCGCTTTTGAAGAATAATGAAAATCGTGTCAAGGGAATGGCGATATGCAGGATCAGACTGCGCCCGGTCACAGATCTACGGATTATGTCAGTCTAATGACGGGCCATTGGGGCATCAACAACTCACAGAATAGAAAGCATTTTGCAAACGATTGGTAGTTCGCTCCGATTTATCCTCTATGGCACCGGTAACAGTTTGAGAGGCGCCGATCATCATTGAGCCGGCGCCTTTGACAGTATCGACTCCATGTTCCCAAGCGACTTTTGCATCCCTCTCCTCTTGTAGGCGCTCCTTGTCTCTCCCCAGACTATCTCTCTTCCCCTCCTGAACATCTTGCTCCACATGACGTAATGTCGTCTTGGCCTTTCCCGCTTGAGTCTCTACCAATTCCGCAGCGTCGGCAAGCATGGAGCGCGTGACAGATGCAAAATCACCAAAGAGGTGCGCCCCTTCAGTTGTCATGTTATGATAGGCCACTTTCACAATAACATGGAGAGAGCGTTGGAGTGAATGGATGTCCTTGAGGGCTTGGTCACGGTCTTCTTTGGCCTCTTCGGTGGGAACTAGATCGCCTTGCTGGAGGTGGCAGATTGCTTCCTGGAGAATGTTGTCGTCTATAGTGACGTCATTAGGCGTACATTATTGTCGGGAACAAGATATACGCACAGTTCTTCTTGTCCAAAAACTCTTTATACGCATCTAGGATGCGTCGAACATCGTTCGCGAGAAGGCGGCCCTGGGAGCTGAGTGCTCCCTGGACCGAAGGCTCAACACTGGTGATACCAACATCACTGAGCCAATTGAAAAAACGGTCAAACTGCTGGGTGGTAGGAAGTTTGCCAGCGTCGAGAGCAGCGAGAATAGAAGATGACTTGTCCATTTCAAAAGGTGAATGACGAGCAAGTGAGGATATGTCTGGGATATATAGCTGGGGCAGGGTGGAGGAATGACGCTATGGGAGCTGCTCGATTAGGATAGTTAAACATATATGGAATGCCTACGTCATATGTAACATATCAAGTTGGTCAACATCCTCCTAGCTCTCGCCGGATCTCACCAGCCCATGCCATTACAAAGTAAAGCACTCCAGCGGGCAGTACGCACTTCATCGAAACTTCTCTCCAGTCCCACCTCCTTCTTCTCCGCCACTTATTCCACTTTCTCCAATACACGTACCCGTAACCCCTAAACGCGGGCTTTCCACCTTCCGTTTCCAAAGTTCTCCGTCTTTCCCGCTCTTTCTCCCTTTCTCTTGCGTCGATCGCTCCACCGGAGAGCCCTTGAGATGACGCAGAGTTGACGGGGAGGTTGCTGACGACCCAGATCTGAATACTACGGCTCATGCATGTCGTCGTGCCGATGACCGCCCAGACAACCGCGGGCCGTTTGGCCGCTTCGAGAATGTTGACTGTGAGATGTGTTGCCGGCCAGCAGATGCCTTGAAGCGCGAGTAATCGGACAAGCGTAGACAAGGGCGTGTAATAATGTCTCCACCGTGTCAAAAGACCAGTCGTCAGTGAGAGGCATTGGTGTGCTGTGAGAAGTGCCTGAAACAGATTTAGTAAGACATCAATTATGATTTAAGGTCAACATACCCAGAGCGATGCAACAATATAATCTGTCCTATCGGGTGGAGGCCTTCCCACCTTCACTACACGAGGACTCAATTCTGGTACATACGCATATGTATGCCAAAGGCACCATATGAATCCAAGAGAAGCAGGCACGATGGCTAGCAGCCTTGAAAATTCGAACAACAGCCATTGCCAAGGAAGTGTTGCGAAAGAGCTTGGTTGAGAAAACGAAAGTGCATGGGACAGTCGGGAGGACGTTCGCGATACACGCGCAGTTGGCAGATGTCGTGACTATGTCCATATGCACCGATCAGAAAAATTCGATCAAATGGAGTCGAAATGGCACTTACTGGCTCGTCAGTTTCAGTCTCCGTCTCGCCAGCACACACCATCCCAGGTGTCGTACAGATAACCTTCCCCTCCCTCTCCCACTCACTCTCACCCTCCGTCTCGGTTGCCCCTCCATCTCCCTCCGTCCTCTCTCCACCCCCATCCCTTTTCAACGAAATCCCACTAGCAACCGCGAAGATACGACGCCTTAAACTCATATTACCCCCCGTTTTTGGTTTGGTCGTCCCAGGATATGGGACGTGGGGTGGATGGGAGTGTATAAGCAAGGGTGACTGCGAACGTGAAGGTGTTGAAAGAGAGTGGGGGAGAGTGTGACCTGTCCGAGGAGGGAGAGGAGGATGATTTGTTGCTTGTATATTTCTTGAATTCGACATTCGAACGCCTCCGACACCTGATCCAGACCCAGCCTCTATCCACGACGTATCATTTACTCCATCCCCCTCCCCATTTCTCTCCACTGTCCCCTCCATATCTCCCTCCGAATTTGAGTTCCGCCTACTCGGGTGCACAGACTCGGGATTGTGTAGCGCAACGGGTACAGGCACGGGAACAGGTATTGGCATGGCCATAGGCATCAAAGGCGGAGGTAGAGAAGTATACGGTGGGGGTTCCGGAGAGTCACTACTGCCACTATTCGACCTCGTACGGGTGTGCGTTGCGGAATCTGCGAATGGTGATGGAGAAGTGGGCGCAGATATAGGAACGCACAACACAGGTGTCGAGGCGCATTTCTTGGGTACACGCCTTCGCACCTCACCCTCTGCATCCGTGTCATGATAATCCTGGGAAGCGCGGTCCGTAGCAACAGGCGTTAAAAAATCCCTCGAATGATACTGGTTCGAAGAAGAGGCGATTGTCGAGGTATTCAACTCCTGCGAAGAGCGGCATGCGTCGGGTAAGAGTACCCGACGCCTAGCGATATTATGTGAAGGCAGTTGCGACGCAAACGGAAGCGCAATGTCCGTCGAAGATGCCGAGTTTCCCCTGCTTCTCCTTAAACCGGATTCCGAAGCTGCGTTCGTGTTTGCGTTTGCGGTTGTAGGATGTAGGATATCAGGCTTGTCTGTAGAGTTCGATAACCCCATTCCCCAGGTTGTTCGGCGCTTTTTCGGTCCCTGAATCTGCCTTTGCAGAAGCTGACCTTCACCTTCAGTTTACACTCCTACTCGGGCTTGAGCTTTCGGTTCAGATTAAGGTTAAACCTAAAAGGGGACAACCGAGAAAGGGTAGGGTGCCTGTAGTAGGTCATGAGCACAGCAGGTGAGAGACAAGGAAGGGATAAACGACACAGCGGAGTGTCGTAGCGTTGCAAACGGCCATAGGTAAAATTTCTTACTCACACCAGTATGTTATGCACACCCAGCTAGCACGGGGAAGAAATTGGGGTGGAGGGAAAAGACAGAACTTGACATTGATCTTGACACTCTAACGGCGCTAACCGATCACGTTACTCCAACTGGAAAATCACAAGTCCAACATCCATTGGATTCATAAAAGTACAATTCGTCGAACTAACAAGAGATACAAGAAAACAAGATAAAACACAACAGTTCGCACAATAGTTATATGTAAAACATGCTATCCTTCATATTCGGATGCAACTAAAAATGAAAAAATCGTCAGCCATGAGAGCTCAAGAGAAAAACCAACGAGATACTCACTCCATCCCCCCAGACCTTCCTCGCCTCCTCGAAAACGGCAGCCTTCTCCTCCTCTCTACTCCTCCTCTTCCCACCAACGCTCGACATCTTGTCAGAATCCCCAACCAAAAACTCGTTCAAATAACATCGTCCCCTCTCACACGCCAAGTCTGCATAATACGCCGGAGGGACCAAGCTGACAGCTTTCGTAGCCCTCGCGTAGAGATAGCTAAAGTCATGGGTTCCTCTTTGGATCTCATCCGCTCCAAACGCATTTTCATCGTAGATGACGGTATAGTGTGTGGCTTTGACTGTGCCTTGTAAACCAGCGTGTGCTTGGAGGTAAAAGTCAAAGTCGAACCTGTGTGGCGTAAGGAGTCGTGGTTAGTGGCTAGCCGGTCAGAGGCGCGGAAGAGTGGACTTACACAGCTGTGACCCCCTTATCCACAACAGTGCCAGGCCGTGTGTTCCCATTCCTATCCGCAAATTGAGAGTCGGTTGGGAAGAATCTAGAACGTGATCAGCTCAGACTTCAGCAGCGTCAAACGCCGTTGGTCTTACCTCGCATGATGGCGTTTCCTGCAATTTATCAACCAAACTTGTCCATAGATGTAGAACCTATGACACTTACCCGCAAATAACGATCGACAGCTGAGGTCGATATTTCGCCCTTCCTGCAGTCTCCATCTTCTTGAATGCTCCTAGGACCCGAGGTAGTTCTTCCCTCAACACAACGTCAAATTGGCCCTGAGAAACAGAAACATCAACCATAAGTCTATCGAATCACGAATACCCGCTCACCTCAGAGACACCATCCCTGAAAATGAAGACCCTCTGCGGCAACTTGCGCGTCCTCTTTTCGTACAACGAGAGCCGCTCGACCATCATATCTTCCAACTCGTCCACCATCTACACATCCCCAAGTTAACAACGATCCCTTTTTTCATAAAAAGAAACTACTCGTACCTCTTTCGACTCCTTATTCGGGTTGACGGCCTGAATCCTCATACTCGCCGGGAACTGCACAAACGAGTCGTCCGAGTTGGCTACAACTGCGGCGATCGATGGTGTCCCGGGTTTACTCGTTGGCCCGGCATGCGTGACGTCGATCCCGACGATCATGGTCAGCTTTTTCCTGAGCCACGACATTGCTCTGTCGTCCAACTTCAACGCAACAGGTTATGAGTTTGGTTGGTACACTTGAGAAACACAGCAGGGGGCGCACATACCTGATGATTGACACCACCAAGCTTGGTATTGAGTTTCAATGCCACATTCGAAAAATACTGATCCTGCTTCCTTGCATCGAGTACTTTGCCCACCTGCATACAAAGCGTATGCAACCCAAGCTCCGTATCCCCGATTTTCTATCCAGCAACCATCAGCAGCCTGACCAAGAGTCACACATACCCTCCCAAACGACTCACCTTCAACGCAGGATAAATCACATTATCCCTATTCTCCAACAACACAAGAATAAACCCAGGCCTGCCCGCAGTGCTCAACGTTTCCCTAATACGATTCACACTCCGACTCCTCATCTCATCCTCCTGGTGAGCAGGGAACAACTTGATAGCTTTAATCGGCGGCTTGTCTTTCGGAATCTGCATCCCACACCTCCTCAACTTGTTCGCGAACCCGTCAATCAGACCCAACATTCTCGGGTCATCAGGCCCATCGAAAGTGTTGTTTCCATCACGGACAACAAGAACACACCACGAAGGCACAACAGCTCCACGATGAAACTTGACTTCCAAAATATTCCAAGACCCATTCGCAGCACGCGCAGAACCAGATTTATAACTCAATCCGGGGCTCGGGAGTTCTCGAGCGGGGATAACAGCCATTTCGGGATCAATGGAAATGCCGAATGCATCCAAGGGGGATGTTTGTTGTTGAGTTGGCGGGGAGAGACCGAGGGAGGGGAAACCGATGTTGACGATGGCTTCGGCGTTTTCTTTGGGGCGGTTACATGCGACTTTGATCATGGATGCGGTTTCTTTGTCGGAGAGACGACCGCGGAATGCGTTTCCGGGTTCGACGAAGCATAGTTCTGCGGGGACGTAGTTGGCTTTTTGTTTGGTGCCGAGGTTGACGACTGGGAGTTCGGCCGGGTATTGGAGGGTGATGTTGTATGCTATTTTGGGAAGAGTGAGTTGTTGGTGGGTAGAGCGAGGGATGGGGGGGGGGTGACGTACTGGTTTTGAAGTGTTGCTCTACGCTGATCCTTTTCCCGTCCTTTTCGAAGAATGTATTACGGGCAGGGGTGGGCTCGATTTGGAATAGTGTCTTTCTGTAGCCCAAGTGCTTCGTGCGGACTTTGATGCTCTTGACCATTTTGTTGGGGAGGGTGGGCATCGCACCCTTTGATTTGTGGTTGAATTGAAGCAAGATGTCTGCCAAGTTGCCTGGAGTCACGAATGCGGACATGCATGCATTTCTAGAAGTGAGTTTACAGCGGATTGAGTTTTGGGTGTACGGCGAAAGGTAAAGTCGAGGACACGTACACGTTGATCATGAGCTGCTTATATGCAGGTCTGATAGACAAGGCGAAGCCTTGCCATGCTTCCAGGTTCGGGCTAAGCGAGGCAGGCTTGGTCGGAGTGTCATAAAAGTACTTTGGAAAAGTCCTCCCGACGCGTCGACCATGCCTTGCTCCGTAGGATTGTGTGATCATGTTTAGCGCAGAACTCAACGGGCCAAGGTCGTGGCTCCTCGCATCAGGAACTCCGTCCAGGTACCTGTGATGACATTTCGAGTCAGGAAAACAGCATCCAATGAACAAGCCTTGATACTATACCGATTCAATTCGTTCGTGTCCAGCACTCTCTCCAACCGAATCTCTACTAAATACTTGTCTGCGTTGGCAGCAGGTCCCTGCTGGTTTTCGTCGTAGTACTGGATATTTACCACTAAAGGTTGCGGCAACTCTTTCGCCGATACCAACCGGGCACTCCTGTCATGGGCAATGTGGGGTACATAACGCTTGCATTGAGGGTGAAGTTCGAGGAGCTCGAATATCCGGATCTTGATTCCTTCCTTCTCTGATCTAGGGCCAGAGATAGAGACGACATAGTCCCAGAACTTTTGTCCTTTGGCGATTTTGACCGCGAAAAAGTTGGCGCGAAGGGTGATGGGGATGCCCTGAGTACCATAACCTGGCCTGGGGGGCCGTTCGGGGATGGTGCCAGGGGAAGTCGTGCTGGGAGTGACGCGAAGAGTGGCGAAAGATGAGATGAGAGACTGGAGATTCGAGTCCGACAGTCGAGGGGGAACTTGTGCAGGCGTGTTTTGTTTGAAGATGACGGGACCTGGGGGCGGGCCGCCTCTAAAGCCCCCACCACCTCCGCCTCGGCCAGGGCCTCCACCATAAGCACCGCTTTGGGTGAAACCACGGGAGCTACCTGTGTCTGATCCTCCTGTGGGGGTGGTGTGAGCACCACGACTATGACCTCCTTGACCAGGTGGCCCACCTCGACCGCCGCGAGATGGTCCGCCTCCTCGAGGAGCTCCAGGTCTCTGACCCCGTCCTGAGTAACTCATGGCTGTGTGTCTGTGCTGTGAGAGACGTGTTCAAAAGTGTAAGGATTGTGTAGCTCGTTGTTCAAAAGGTGAACGTTGAAGTGAAATTCGGGCGGAGGGTTACGTAGGACATGAGACGGGATTATATACTGAAAGTCGGAGATTCAAAAGGAGATGAGTGCATGCGGAGCCGCATGGCATAGAATCTGACACAGTCTTCCAATTGGCGTCTATTCTTCTAGTGTGATTGTGCTTGCGTGGACGGCTGGCTGTGACTGAGGACATTGTGCGTCGATTACAGAAATAGAACGAAGCCCTAGTTGGAGAACATCATGGGACTGTCTACAAATGACTCGATGCGACTCGGCACCATATGAGCGTCTCGTGCCGATCCAGTAAACGCTGAGCAGCTGTTCTTTGGCAGAATCATCCCTGCAACACGGAGAAAGCCGAGAGAACACTTGCTCCGATAGCGGGAAAGCTGGATACCCGGCACTTCCACACTTGCGAGGTACCTATCCTACCGAGTTCCTCCAGGTAGCAGCGTGATGTATGGTTGGTAGAATGCAGCAGACCCCTAATTATGTGTTTGTCTATGATGGGCTGACGTCAACAACGCGTATCATTCGAACATGCTTGGGCATAAAATGCAAGCGATGATCTGCATTTGCTGGACACTCTTGATTTACAGTTGAAGGTTGCAGTGCCGACTCGGGAGGCGGAGAAGGGTCCCCTGTACAGCCAGAGTCAGGAGAGTGTGATTGATGTGATAAGATGGATCACGTGAACGGAGACGGGGTGGACCGGAGCAGTGGAGAGAAATAACAGAGCTTGCCAACACCATTCACCACCTCCTCGTCGTCCTAGACGATGAAGACCATCCAGAAACACCTCTGCACCGTTCTTCCCAGGGTCCGCTCAAACAGCCTATCCTCCCCCCGCCTCTACTCAAACTCCGCCTCTCTCTCCCTCTTTGACTCTTCTGCTCCTCCGCCCTCTCGCCCCGTCCTTTCATCCAGTCGACTCTCCATTGAAGCCAAGCCAGCCGAGGTCGAGGGCGCACAAAACTCCCAACACCACTCTCATTCACACCCGCCCTTTTCCCTTGCTCTCACCCAGCCTCAGTCGTCTTCGGGTCCCACACTCGCAAACGCAAACACTCAGGGCCAGTATGCCCTCTTCCCCTATTCCTCCCTCACCCAGCCCTCCTATGCCCATCCCCAATCTGCTCAACAGCCAGCCTACGACCACACCCATCCACGCCCCAAACGCCAGCGGCTTAGGTATCAACTTGACGTCGGCGCATATGGCATTCCAAAACGCTGCAGAGCAGTCCCCGCCTCGTCTAGGCGACACCATACATATGCTCACCAGCACCACTCACTAGACGACCTCAGTCTCTCCGTCCAAGTCGGCGAAGATGCTTATTTTATTAGGGACAATGCCATGGGTGTCGCAGACGGCGTCGGCGGCTGGTCAAAGTCTCACTCCCGGCCTTCATCTACTCCGTCGGCTCTATTCGCTCGCAGGCTCATGCATTTTTGTTCTGCAGAAGTCGAAACCGCCACAACCTCCAAAGTGACTCCCATACCCGTACCAACAGCCCCCTCCAACTCCCACCCCGGATCTCACCCGCTTCCACCCTCTCGCCCTCATTTTTCATTCACACACCATCTGAAACCCCGCCGCCCTACGCCCGCTTCTCCTGCCTGGAAATGGTCAGGATCATCCATGTCATCTTCACTCCCTGCATCTTGGACCCTGCACGACGTTTTCAGTGTCACTCCTCCGTCACCTGCTCCCCCTGCTCCCGAACCAACCAATACCCCCCACAGCCCTTTTTTCTCTTCCGAACCATCAACAGCGTCATCACTAGAAAGGGACCAAGAAGACCTGGAACAGGATCTTGAAGATTCGTTAGAGGAGCTAAGCGAGGGTATCGACGTGCTACAGATTCTCGAACGGGCATATGACAGGACCCTCAAGGCACATGTCGTCCCTTCCTTGGAGCAACCCCCTTTACCATCTCGAACAGAACCCTCAACTCCTGTATCTGCGACCGCATCCACCTCTGCCGCGGAGAGGGAAAGTCAACCACTGCTCGCAGGCTCATCCACAGCTCTCCTCGCAGTATTAGATCATCCACCACGCCCACCCCACGCACCTACGTTAACTTCCACATCCACATCTACCACCCATATGCACACTTCAACATCAAGGGCCGCCGAAACTCCACTTGCCGCTGCCGCTGCCGCAACCACAGCCTCCACCACCAGTTCTACTTCTTCCGCCTTCACCGACCCAAGCACTGTAGAATGCGAGCTGGAGGAATGTTTGAATGATGGTGAATACGACGCGGTGATTAAGATTGCCCATGTAGGCGACTGTATGGGTATGCTTGTGCGTGGGGAAGATATTGTTTGGAGATCGGAGGAAATGTGGTGGGACGTAAGTTTGTCTCATTTTCGGCTTATCAAACTCGAGACAATTAACTTTTTTACTCCTTAGTTTAATACTCCTGTTCAGTTGGGCCCCTCAACTTCCACGTCTGTCACGCCCCGCAACTCGGCCACTATTATCACGCTTCCAGTTAAAGCGGATGATATTTTGATTTTGGCAAGTGATGGGTTGAGTGATAATTTGTGGGATGAGGATGTGTTGGATGAAGTTGTCAGGTTCAAGAAGACGTTTTTGAACTCGTCGTCTGGTGCTGATGTAAAGGAGACTGGGAGGGAGAAGGTCAAAGAAGAGGTGGTGGATTCTGGATATTCTTCCGCTTCGTCTGTTGACTCTGACTCGTCGTCGTCGGCTGCTTCTTTGAAGGAGAGTTCGGAGGGGACGTTGAAGCGGAAAACACTTGCGGGGATGCTTTCTGAAGCGCTCTGTTCACGCGCGAGACGTGTGAGCGAGCGTAGATCCCCGTTATCATCTTTACCGTCAACATCGTCTGAGGAAGAAGACGAAGTGCCATTCGCGCGTCGTGCACGAGAGGCTGGGAAGAGATTTTCTGGTGGGAAGAACGATGATATATCTGTTGTGGTTGCTGTCATATCGCCCAAGCAGAAATGACGAACTCCTCACATCTTGTCTTGTTTTTGTCTCGAAAATTTTCAAGGGCTTTTGTGTCGGGTCGGTGTAGGATAAGCGGATAGCAGCGGGTAGTGAGAAAAGGTGTAATTATATATGTAGACTTTAGCTTTCGTTCCTTTCCCCTCCTCTCGCTTACATACATTGTCATGTTGCGCTTCAAATTGTTCTGATACATAGGCTCCTCTCATTCTTGTTTCTTGTACATGCATAGCTACTTTTCATGTTTTCTTACACACATATGTACGCACGCAACATGGATATGATACAGATGGATATTTATTGGTTTTTGTCGTTGGTGGTGTACAAGGATGGGTGGTGGTTAGTGTGATTCAAGTCTGTATGTTTTCAAACGTCTGTGAGAGAATTACGCTAATGGCGAAGACAGATCAGGATAGAGATCAAAGGGCGGACATAACGTTGGCTGCATATCCGTTCGAAGGTATCCATCGTAGTATCGGAGACTCGAGGACGCACGAGGCACTTGGGGATATTCTGTGGCGATACCGATGTGAGCGTATCATCCACACGTCATGATATCTATAAACGACAATTGCCCCTATCAGGCGTCGTAAGTCTACGAATAGTACATCAGTAAGTACGAGAATAGTAGTATATCGTGACGTTAACGAGCCTCACCTCAGTTGTTTTCCAAGATCGGGGTAGACGACCGAGGGGTGGTGAAAATGGGACGACGAGAGAAAGTATATCTCCGTGTGTTTGTTCGATTGGTCGGGCGTTTGTAAAGTAGAACGACTATAGGAGCGTAAGAGATGGAATGTTTAGTCCCCGGGAATGTTCACTCCCCCTCCCCCGACGAACGGGACGCGGGCAAGGTATGTTGCCTTTGATGACGCTCCCGCGAGGTAAAAGCGTTATGTGGGTGACCCTCTGTTAGAGGTTTCCCATACTAATAAGGTGTTAATTCGGTCTCGTGTCGTCGCATAGATAATACAAGCCGGAATGACGTGCCTTACTTTGTCGAGGAAAGGAAAGAAAAGAACTAGGCTCTGCCTAACGTCACCGACGAGACCGAAGCCAGACCAACCTGTAATCCACCCCTGGGGAAGGCGACAACGAAGGAGAACCGCGATCGCGAAACATCATTGGATTGACAGGCAGTAGTTGTGTTCTCTTGATGGAAACTTGGCGAGTCCACAGATGGTGGACAATATAAATAAATACCTGATTAGCAACGAACTTCAGGCGATGGTATGGTCGATGACGGGCCTGTTCGATTTGATGATACAAGAAAAGAAGGCTCTTGGAGCGATAGCGTTTTTGTGGTCCAAGATGGGAACTCGGGTGCATCAACCCATATGGTTGACGTGAAAGTCGGGAATCTCGAGGTTGAACCGGGTGTGTGGTCCGAGTGTAAGATGGTCCCGAAATACTTACAGACTGATCGAAGCGAGGGTGGGAGTATGAGGACCAGGGAGATCCTGAACAGGAGCTAGTAGACCCCAGATGTGACTCTGCATGCACTCAGCTTCTCTTCGTAAAAGCAAGCGATAACATGGCCGTTCTATACATGAAACCCGCCTGTTCCAGTTCAGGAGCATCACCGTGAAATCAAACTTCGCATCACAGCGGTGGGCTTTCAACTGAGAACTCTCACAGGTAATCTATCACTCAAGCATCATCATTGTTCACCAGAACCAACATGGTGGCGACGTTGATGCGTTCACAAGTTCATGCATCGGGTGCGAGTAGATCCCTGATGGGAGGGAAGCTCGAGACGAGTGGAAACCGAAGGAAAGATGAATGGCAAGATACCCGAGGTGAGCTACACACCGTGAGGTCTATTTCCTTCTGGATTCCGACATGTTCAACGGTGGGTCCACGGTATTCCGATAGAAAAAGTTTTTGCGTGATCCTCATTATACATATGGGTGGAGGCCCTCGATTGTGGAGGACCGACGGCTCGTCTATGCGTGCACAAAGCACAGGCACCATGACACAAATGCCGGAGAGAGAAAAATACTCCTCAACCCGTGTGTGGAGAGATACCGGGGAGCTTTCCAACCATGTAGGACTGCCGTGGGCAAACGGATTATAAGAAACCACCAACGCGAAGGTTATTCTCTGGCAAATCCTTGGCCACAAGCTCTTGCTATTCCCTGCGGCCATTATCGTGGTGCAGCTCCTGTCTGGCTGACCTCCGCATGCGAACTGGTTTTAGAGCATTCCTCTGTCCATTTGCTTTCGCAAGGTTGAGATATGATTGGGCGCCAGGTCCGGAGGCCTGCCGCGTCTAGGTCAAATACCACCTGTATGAGATCTTCTTTCCTTCGGACAAGTATATGAGCACAAGATGCAGTGTCCCCAGATTGACGTGCAATACGATAGATAGAGACCCGTAAGATACACATCTTTGAATGGAGAACCATCGATGAGGGCATATACTTTGAGTTTGAGTGGAAACAGCCGTACATACTAGTATATGAACGTGGGGCTGGTTCAACCGTATTCCTCTTCACCCACGATTTAGGTATCTCAGCCTTTTTTTATTCATTGCCTAGCGTATGCGAATCTCTCCCGTGCTTTTTGCGTTCGCCGAATATCTTCATCCTTCAGTTTCGCATTGAGAGCTGTGTACAGATCATGTGCGTATTTTTGGCCGACCTGTTATGAATGATGGACTGTTAGTGTAAAATGCATTTGCACACGGGTGAAGTGTTTTGTTCGTACCTGAATGAGGTCCTTGATTTGCACGAGTGAAAGCTCGCCTGCGCCTAGTGTTCGCATAGCCTGCAGCGTCGCCTCACCAGAAGATGAAGTTGCCGGAAACGAAAAGATCAGGAGCAGGCGGAGTGGGACGGCCGCCTCCTCTGGCAAAGTCGCGTCGAGGAAATGTACGTCCGAAGTCTTCAAAACAGGGTTAACAACTCGTAATAACGAGAGAAAAAGGTGGAAAAAAGCACACCAAGTTCAAGGTAACACACACAGGCCACCGGTCTCTCCTGTCCAGAATCTCGCCCTCATCCCAATAATCGGGCAACTCGAAATCCGTCGCACGAGAGACCTGAGCCTGTGTATCGAATCCACTAGGAGCCAACACGTCAACATCCATATCGCCTCCTTCGGCCGTCGTATTTGCCCCTGGGCCAACGGTGGTACTCCGAGGAGCTTTATACTCAACACTCCGCGTCCGTGGAACTTTTGTATCCCACAACGCCGCGCGGGCCGCGAGAAACAGAGCATCAAAAGTGTTCCCAGCGTCAGAAAGGACAAGAAGATCAAGGTGCAAGAGCCATGTCTTTTTCCGAGGGAGGATAATGAGGTTCTTTGGGTGTAGGGAGGGATGCGTGAGTGTAGCATGAAGTATGCTTGTCAGATCATGTTGTAGATCGTCTAGTGAAGTCTGTGTTAGGTGTGGATATGCCGCTGGTGAGCTTGAAGCCAACGAAAGAAGTCAGTTTATGCGTTGCGTAAAAAGCCATTTGTTGAAGGAACGGGCATACCTACCAAGAGACATTAACCACAAAACGTCCGCCTTCCTGCCCCTCATTTGATACGTCTGCTGAGATAGACTCGACTTCGAGTTTTGTTGCAGCGAGGATTTCAGTTCCACCGCCATTATCGTTCACATTCCGCCCGATGCAGAGTCGGGCAGAGCCATTTGCAAGAGGTGCAACGCCAGTTTCGAGAGCAACGGATCTGTAGTCTGTGAGACCGCGTCCGTCGGCACGTTGTGGTGTTGTTTGAGCGAGACCAGCTGTGATATACGATTTTTCAGCCTTGGAGAGCGAGATTGTCGACATCGGAGAGTGGATGTTGGGGAGAATAGATAATTGTGATCACACATCAAATTTGCTACCCGTCATGGCATCCATTGACATCATCCAAATTTTCCCATTTCGAGTACAGTAACATAGATGCATTACTCCGCGAAAGGAAAAAAAGACAAGAGGATAGGAATTAATCGTACGCAAAGGAATGACAGAGCAAGGAACTAGACCATCCTCCAAACAGAGACTAAACGAATGAGGGCCAAACAAGGGTATACTCGACTACAAGATGTTGGAGTACTGATATGCGAAAGGAGTTGAAACAGGACGAACGAGACGCCTTGTCAAGAAAAGGGTCCAGAGGGTATGAATTACGTCGAGGTAGAGGGCGTTCGTTCATCGCCTGTTTGTGCTACGGCCGTAATTCAGGCCATCTAGTTCAGCTTCGAGCTGCTTAATGGCGCTGTGAGCCTCCTCGAGATCCTTGTTGAGGCGATCACGCTCTTGGATAAGCTATAGTTCAGATGGTGAGTGGATGGTGCCAACACCCAGTGCAGGCCAAGTTACGTACGTGTTGCTCCCACTTCCTGAAGCGAGCCTCCTCAGCCTTGACTTGCTCGGTGAATTTCTTCCTGAGAGCTTCCTCTTCCTCCTTGAATTTAGGATTGTCGAGCTTCTTAACCTTGGGTTCGCCAAACTTGCGAGTCTCCATTTGCTGCTGACGGTAGTTCTCATAATGGATTTCCTCAGTAGTCGAAACGAGATCCAACATGTGAGTCCGGATCAGGAGGGACCGTAGCTTCTTGAAGTCGCAGTGGTTCTCATTCTCGACTGATGACTCATGAATACAACAAATTCTAGAGAGGAATGGACAAGTACTGACCTTCAGCGACACCCCAGAGGTATTCACGACCCTTGACAACACGACCATCAGGGGTTTTGACGTCTTCAGTGGAACCAATGATAGAGAAGGGCATGGCATCAATGAGAGCGCGCGCGAGGTCAGCACTCTCGTCATCAGGTTCAATAGGGGGAGTGTAGATGCGAATTCCTTGAGCGGCAACAACCTCGCGAATCTGGCCGTTACGTATTCAAGTCAGCTACTAGGTTCGAGCTAGTGCAAACAAAGGTAATTACCCTCTGCTTGAAGGTATGGAGGTCGTTCTGAGTTAAAGTGTCAGCTTTGGCAACGACGGGAATCAGGTTGACACGAGTGCCCAGGCGCTTCATAATTTCAATGTCGAGGGGCTTGAGTCTGGAATACGCGAAGCGTGTCAGTGGGAACTCAAAAAAAGGCACATGGGATGCCACATACGTGTGCCCTGTGGGACGGATGAAGTACAAGCAGGCGTGGACCCGCAAATCAGTCTTCTCGCTCCTCTGTGGTTGCTGCTCCTGCCTCATATATGCTTCATGCTGGTCATCGATGAATTCGACAATAGGAGTCCACGAGTCGCTGTTGTTGACGTAGTCGCCGAATCCGGGGGTGTCGATGACGGTAAGCTTGACCTTGAATTGCTTCTCCTCAAGCTCAGCCTTGATGATTTCAACCTCGGTCAGTTTGTCGAGTTGCTTGTGGTGGCGCCTGTTGTAGTTTTTGGGGGGTGAGAGTTCGGTGGAAAAGAGGGTGTTGATAAGTGTGGTTTTGCCGAGACCAGACTCGCCTGTGGGAGGTTGGTATTGTATGGAACACGTGAAATTATGCAAGAAAGCCACTGACCAACCACCATGATTGTGAAATGTGCACCCCGCTTGGCGACAATCTTGTGCCTCTGTGAGTAGCAACGACGCGTCAGAGGAGATTGTTGGGTGAAAATAGGGATAGGAAGTACCTGGTTGGGGAGGTTGGCAATGCCAATGCCATCGTTAATGGGAGCGAGGGAGGCCATTGAAGAGGGAGATGTATGCGAGAGACGACGACGCGGTCAGCAGACAGAGACTGAACTGTCAACGCAAATCCAAAAATCGTTTCACAACACTACCCCTGTTTGGCTCTGTTTGCTTTGCCCCCCTCGGTCACTGCCGTCATCTCCTGACAACTGCCTCCTAACTATCTATAGATTAAGCTCTCTTCCCAAGTAATATATTCTGATCATCCGTCATAATTTAAATGCGTAATATTACAGAGCACAATCAGTAGTTCGCAGGATAATTGGTCAAAGCTATCTTCTCAGCCAAATCAACCGACAACCCATAGTAGTGCTTCACTTGGACCCAGGCGCGGACATAGGTGCACCAGTAGCTCGCAAGAGGAGGCATCCAAGTAGCAGGATCTATCGCCGTCACAATCAATCCAATCCGTCAACCCCCCTCCCCTGAAAGTCGAGTTCGCACTAACCTTGGTCACCCTTAGTGGCGTTAAGGTTATCGGTGACAACAACAAGCTGGGGTCTCCTCAGGTCATTAGCAAAAAGCTTGACATTGAGCGGTGGTCCAGTCTTTGGCTCCTGAAGCCCAAGCCTCTTTCAAAGGAGCGACGCGGTCCCGAGAGTTAAGCGTAAAGTTGGTTGGCCTTTGCAACCGCAGGCGAAGGACGTTGGGTTTTCTCGCCTGAGAGGGGGTACGATATCGAGGTCGCTGGCCAAGATGATAGCGACGTCATAACAGGGAGATACCCACTTTCTCCAAGTGGCAGTGTAGTTCGAATCGGTGACCACGTTGGATCCATCGCGCTCCAAGATGGCTATCGTAGTTAAAAGGGAATAGTCAGAACATAATGTTTTGAGAAAAAAGACGCGAAGAAGCTCACTCAGGTGTTGCATGTGCCAGAGACTAGTACGGTAATTCACATTCAATGACGAGCTTTATCTCTTAAGCGATGGATATCGGCGAACTAGTGATCCAATGAGGGAAGAGGTCACGGTCATAAGCCGGGGCTATTCTCTGCTGCAACGTCACTGGAATAGAAATGAGTCTATCAGTGACACAATCAATTGACGGAGATAATAATGTGGTTCTGACAGGAAGCAAGGTAAGGGTGCGTAGAAGTATCACCGAGAGGCGTAGGCACGGCTGTATTCGAGTGACATAAGAAAAGAGCTTTATGCTACCATTCCGGGTCGAATAGCGGTGAAAACGATGTTGCGAGCTTCCTCAACTACGTATTCGCAATCTTTTTATACATATGCAACAACTCACCATGTCTCTTCTCTTCCACATGGAAGTGGTAGCAATCCAAAGTGGAGTTGAGCACGTTAGCTTGCCACAGAGATGGGACCGGCGCAACAACACGCTCTGCGATCCTGTGTAGCGCAGTCTTTGCCCGGATAGGATCTTATCAGCCACCAAGCCATGTGCGCCGAGGAACCGTAAGAGGAAACACCACGTTGGTCTACCAAACGGCAATTTATTGATTTTTTTGGGCGCTGGGCACGATGGTTTTTGAACAAGTTATAACCAAAGTGGGAGCTTGTGAGAGAATATTGTCGGACGTCCAAGTAGTGGAGTGGATATCAGTTAAAAAGTCCCTTTAATAGACTGTCTCGGCGAACAAAGAGAGGCTATGTACACGAGGCCTTGAGGTAGTGGCTCCGGAAAGACCCGGTGTTCATGATTCAGTACTTCAGTACTTCAGTAGGAAGCTGCCTGGCTAGAGCGCGAGTGCTGACGACCAGGTTTCAAGATTTCAACGGACGAGACTCCTGGACCAGGAAAGTGATATTGAGTGTGCACTGAGTACTGGGCAACGATCAAAGGGAGTGTAATGGGGATTCCCTCGCCAATCCCAATAGAAGCCTCATTTTAGTAGCCGGCCATATGGAACATGGATGACGGAACGGGGACGGGGATACTTGGGGAGCCGGACAAGCAGGCGGAGTTGGTAAGTGGAAAAGCCGGAAAGGGAGGCCCAAGTCGACACTGGACAGAAGGAGGTAGGCAACTTTACGACCCTGGAAATTAATCATCGGTTATGGACGATGGCAATCTATGCGGCCGCGTGCCATATCCAACATAGTTCAGCCATAATGAAGAAGTCGCATGGTTGGAATGTTGGGCACTTTATTGGTAGTTTGGCGATCCAAGAGGGAAAATCACAGCTCGAGGTTGACCCCATGCCTTCATGGCATGCGTGTCGTGGGATCCGAGCGGAATAACCTAAAGTCTGAATGGAAGTGAAATGACAAAACAGGAATGAAGGTGCACAGAACGAGACAAGGCAAATTGACAATTGGTCTCATGGCCTGCTATGGGTCGTCATCCAAAGATCGCGGAAGGTCTGAAATGTAATAGATGACGTACTTTTAAGTGGCACGAGAGAAAAAGGAGGACAAGAGGCCATGTGTGTCAAGGTTTTTCTCAGTGAATGGAGCTCAAGACGCGTTGCTGCAGTTGTGTGGCGTCGGAGGCACTAAAAACAAGATGGCGAAATCTAAGGAAACGAGCATTCCGCATGACGGTGTTATCTACATGAGTGTATAGAAGAGATCCCGAAGCATCCGAGCGGTGGAAAATAAACCGAGCCTGTGGGATGGGTGGTAAGACTACCAAAGACGGAACCCGGGATGATGAGCGCAAGATGCAGGGTAGCTTATGTCAGCCTCGATGCGCGTCGAGCTTGCGCGTCCAGACATTTAAAAGACCTTGATCCCTCTCTCGCTCTCACATACACCATGGACCACTTTCCAACAAACTGGGGCCGTCCTGTACGTTTTTTATCTTGTGCTTTGCCCTCAGATCCATCCTTATCCTGATCTCAGCGCAACGACGCTAATGACGCATATGGCACCTTCCCTTTACCCCACAGACCCAATAATGATGCCAATGATGCTTTTGCTTCTGCTGTCCAGCATACCCAGTGAGCTGATTCAAACTAAATTGCATGCAGTATATACTGATTCGTGTACAAGGCAACCAATCGTCACCGGAACAAGCGTCCTTGCGTTGAAATATAAGGATGGCATCATGATGGCCGCAGACAATCTGGGTACAGTCCACCTCGACGCAGTAAACTCGTTCTATCGCTGATAACATCCATAGCGTCATATGGGTCACTTGCCCGTTTCAAGGACATCCAACGACTTCACCCAGTTGGAAAATACACCGTCATCGGAGCAGGAGGCGATATCTCCGACTTCCAAAATATCCAGAAATTCTTGGACGAACTGATCATCGAAGAGTTCACTTCCCAGGATGGCCACGACTTGGGCCCTGCAGAGATCCATGAGTATCTCTCTCAAGTCATGTACGCACGCCGCTCCAAACTCAATCCACTGTGGAACTCCTTACTCGTCGGTGGCTTCAAGGATGGCCGAAGGTGCTTATCAGTGCCATTGCTTTGGTCTAGACGTCTGATGTCCCTTATAGTTTCTTGGCCTATGTGGACCTCTTAGGCACGACTTATTCTGCCTCTACCCTTGCTACGGGCTATGGCGCCTACATAGCCCAGCCTATCCTTCGTAAGGAAGTGGAGGGCAGAGAGCATGAACTGACTGAAGATGAAGCTATCCGAATTATGGAAACGTGCATCCGGGTGCTCTACTATAGGGACGCTCGAAGCACTGATAAGGTTCGCCACTTGCTCTAATTATAGTGCCAATCCGTTGTCTGAATTCATATCTTGTCCTCAGTACCAACTCGCAACCATCACCGCAGACGGTGTCAAGATATCTGACTCTCGTCATATCTCGACAGCATGGTCATTTGCCGAAGGCATCAGAGGTTATGGGGCCCAAACTCAATGAGCCTACTATATAACTTGTACACTATGTTTCCTTCTTTACTCTGTTAATGGCGAGAGAAGTTTCTGCTGCGACATTATAAACCAGTCTCATTCGCCAGGTTCTGACAGCCTCACAAAACGTCCAGCGGCGGCCCGGGATATCGCAAGGGTGTGTCACGTGCAACCCACAAACAGCTACTCCGACATTTTGTCAAGCGCACGCTCCACCAAAAAAAAAAAAAGACCTTTGATAACGGGTAAGTAAGGAGTCCCACACTACCTGGAAGGTGTGCATAAAGCATTTCCCCAGGGGTGGAACACTCGTACCAGCGGACACCAGGGCCTGACCTCCATGAGGCAAGCAAGCCGTTACGGCGAGCTGGTTTGTCAGCCGCCTGATGTCACATCGCTCCACCAAAAAAAAAAAAAAAAAAAAAAATTTTGTCAAGCGCTCACTTTCGACTCTCACAAGAGTAGCCTAGAATAGTGCCACGTATACCTTTCCTCTAAAAAGCAGCCATAGCACTAATACATCACTTATAAGAGGTTAAGATTCAAACACGAATGGCGTGCTGTCTACTGTATTTTGGTCATTCACGCTCTGGAGCCATATGCGCTACTAGACTCGACCCGTCATCGACTCCAACTACTTGGATGAAACTCCTTCCAGGGCTATTTTATTTCGCTTGTATCTATAAAGAACGGGACATCGAGTGTGGGACCAGTGGGAATCCATCAGATTTATA